>JADANM010000147.1:6077339-6088896 GCA_026213755.1 Eurema hecabe | reverse complement strand
GTCGTTTTTTGTCGTAGTTGGGTTTTAGTTTTTTTACTTTATCTTGTCTAAATATATAGTGAACTTATAAATATTATTAAAATTATATATGTAGTGTAGTTGGCGTATTTTTATTGCCGTCACTTTTGCGGCGCTGTAATTGATTTATTTCTCTTTTTCAATATGATAATTATTTTCATTCTCTCGTGGACCTACCGATTTAGTAAACATTAATTATTCGTTTGACAAAATTTTCTATTGACAAAAACTACTATTTTCCTATGACTCAGTTACCAACAAATTTAATATTTGTAATTTATACAGTTGGTATTGTAATTAAAAAAATTCTTACTGTTTTTAACACTCGGCTTCCGTATTCTTTTCGCTGGCTCACTGAAGTAGCCTTCTTCGTCAATTTGAATTTTGGGCTCCTCTGAAAACATTACGTAGGTTTAGAAAACCATTGAGTTTGTTTAAAAATCTTTAATATTATAAAATGGTTAGTTAATTAATCAATTGACTTAGAGAAATTAATCGTCATTTATGTCTGTATATATTAATAATTTTTAATCAGAAAATATAAAGTCATATATTGGTCTTTTTAATAGTAATTATTATATTGTTATGTACGGTATGGTTCAAAAAAATGTGTGTGTTTATTTTAACTTACTTTTATAGCAGGATAGAGTAACCACTGATCCTTTTGCTGTTTTATGATCTGAAACAAATAACTTTAATTAAACATAGAATTTTATAAATTAAACCGACTAACTAACTGACTTCAAAATAGTTCTAAATTCCATTATATTTGCCATTTGACAAAACTGGAGCATGTCCGTACTTTAATAAAAAAAATTTTAAAGAAGAAAAAGGAAGGAATAAAAGAGGATTTAAGGTAACTTAAACATATTTGTTCGAAATAAACTGAATTAACGGCTAAAATTTCAACTTGATACCATCTCGCGTTCCGGTGATAAAAAATATTTAAATATGCGTTCGGGAACTTTGTAAACTAAGAAAATATATTACGAAGACACGAAGCCGGAGCAGTCTCTTAGTAACAAATATCTATATCTATACTAATATATAAAGCTGAAGAATTTGTTTGTTTGAACGCGCTAATAGCAGGATCTACTGGTTCGAATTGAAAAATTCGTTTTTTATTGAATTGACCATTTATCGAGGAAGGCTTTAGGCTACATAACATCACGCTGTGACTATTAGGAGCGAAGATATAATGGAAAATATGGAAAAAACGGGGAAAATTATTCATCTTTGAGGGCTTCCTTTGCGTGCGCTGCGAAAACGGTTCAAATTACAAAAATAATATATATGAAAGAATTATTCCTCTTTAAATGATCTAAAAAAAAGTTCGCGACAGTTAATGTCTATTATGTCTATATCTTCTAAGATTGACTCACTAAAACATAATAATAGAAATAGATCCGACGGGGACGAAGTCGCGAGCAACAGCTAGTAATACATATACGTATAACTATATATCATTACGAATGCACACTCGCCTCCTAATAGCAACACCGTGGACTCTAAAAGGTTAATAATAAATTGAATTGAACGACAAAATGGGAATCCGATAAGAATTCCTCCTTTGCAATGCGAAACATTGGAATTTGAATGCTTCTTATCGTTTAAATCAGCGAATATTTAATACTCGCAGTGTCCCACGGTTTTATCCGCGTTCTTCCCGTTCTCGGAACAAAACCGGGATTAAATGTATCCTTTATGTTAATCTAGGGTATCACCTATCTACATACCAAATTTCAACAAAATCGGTCAAGATATTTTTGCGTGAAAGAATAACAAACATACATACATACATCCAGCAATGGATAGCTATAGGCTGATTTTGAGTGATTGATTGATCCATACATACATTCTCATAAACATTCATATTTATATTATTATTAGCTGACCCGCCGTACCGCTATAATCATGGAATATCAAATGAAATGCTAATCTTTTCTTACATATGAACCTTCTCCTAATAATAACAAATACAACAAAAAACATCTGCCAAATCGGTCAAGCCGTTTTCATTTTATGTCGTGACAACGGAAAACGGGTTTCTGTTTTATATATACATTACACATATATAGATGACAAATAATAAAAATAATATAGGTAGGACTAGCTTCGAACGGCATATATAACATTTGCAGTATTATTCTAAGGAAGAAGGAAGGATGTAATCCTTCTCTATACCAGAAGGGAGGATCCTCGACGATCTACTGACTGGCTATTAGACTCCAATGTTTCGATGTCGAGATGTTGTATATATACTATATATGTTGACTCCAAAAAATTATAAGCGCAATTGTATCATTAATGTTTTATATTATGATTGCCTGGAAGAAATCACTTCAAGTGATAAGGCCGCTAATTACACATAAATTTAATGTATTTGTCTAGTTTTTAAGTTTCCTTGGTGTAATAAAGGGTAAAATAAATAAATAAATAAGCGCAATTAAGACCTAAATTTACATGGAAAAATATTGATTTATAAACCTATTTAAATACGAACCAATGCAATTCTAAGTTTTTTTTTATTTTTCTAGTCTATGAAGTGGTGAGACGAGCTGGACGCCCTCCTGATGGTAAGAGAAACGCCAGCCCATAACCAATGTAGTGCTACTGAACTTTGCTCCGGGCAGGGGTGAACTCTTTAAATACAAACAAATCCTAACCTAAGTCTATAACAAACCAATTGAAATAAACCGTACACAAACAAAAGATAAACAAACCATTGTAATAAAACAGCGAAGACGCAATAACTCCACTGAGTGCATTTCAAGTGTCTATTCGACCGACGGCTTCTTTAAAAGTATTGTACCAAGGAAATAGACTTGTAATACTTTAAAGTACATAGCAATGGATACAAGTTAAGGCCTTTAGTAAGTTAATATCGTTTGCGAGTTAAGTTCTGATTAAGCCCGACCAATGTAGCATTTTTTCTTCAATATTCACATTTTTTACTTTGAATTTAAATTAAGTTTTGTTTTTGAATTTAGATTTCATTTTGTTTTACTTTGTGTTTGCCTCAGTTCCCTTACTTAGTTAATTTGACTGACTTTTACTTTACTTCAGCTTTAACTTTAGCAATACCATTGACTTTGACCCTAATCTTCAATTTGACATGACTTTTACTTCAACTTTGACTTTGACTTTTACTTTGACTTTGACTTTCTCTATCACTTTGACTTTGACTTCAACTAAAAGTTAAACTTGCCCAAAGCCCTAGGAGTGCTTCCAGCGGAGCAGTAGCCGTCATCTCTGGTACTTCTGCCACCGGGAGTGCCAGTATGCCTGGTGAGGAGTGCTGGGCTGGCGCGTTGCTCGTCATACGACGGGATCGTGTGAGTTACCGCTATACCGCTGCTTAGTGTCACCTAATAAATAATATTAGATGTATTTAAACGGGGTGTATATGAAGATACACCAGAGCTTTCAAGCTGTAAGAGTGTTATACCTATTATGTGCATAACTCGGTTACAGCAGAACCGATTTCGACAATTATTTTCTTTAGAATATTCCTTATAAAATTCCTTTACAGTTTTCCTGTAAAATGTAAATATCAGCAGTTCCAATGATATTATATAGTAGATATGTTATACCCATACAAATTATCCGAAAAAAGTGTTCCGCACAGCAGCGTCAGCACACATTCATACAAGTCAAAACGATAGAAAAGAGATAAACGATAAAACCAACAAGAAAAAAAGAGATAGTTTTGTCAGTTGCGCGTGAATGCACCGGCAACCAATCACCTAAAGGTAAGACGTCCTAATAAGGATGTTTTTGCGTCTTCAAAATTTTGCGCTTATAACATATTATCTATTTAATATATTGAGCAGTTCATAGTTCAGATATAGTACTTAGTTGTGGGAAAGCATGTGTAAAGGCACTTAATTCTGAACATCGCAATCTAACTCACGCAAGGTTGACTATAAATAAAGACTTAAATAGTATTTCAAACATCGTGTTCATATAATTACTATTATTAATTACATTTTATAAGTATGAAGAACTTTAACATTTTTTTATATGATGAAGTGGGGAGACAAACTCCTGATGGTAAGAGAAACGCCAGCCCATAACCAATGCAGTGCTACCCGGAACTTTTCTGTAAAGCCAAACATTAGTACTAATTTAACCAATGAAATATTCAATGTTAAAGGTTTTTGTAACGTTTAATGCTGTTTCCATAAAAGGATTTCGAGAAGGAAGGAGGAAATAATAGTAGTAAATAATTACCATGGTAGAAATAGGTTTGTCTTTGAAGTTATCACGCTCATACTGAGGGCGTCGCAGCGGGAGTGAACTGGTCAGATCAGGACGATGACAGCTTAAATCCTCTTCCTAATAATTTACAATAAATAATAAAATTTAACTAAAATAATGAGTATTGTTACAAATAGATAATCTCCGAATCTATAGAACCTATTATATACTAAAGAAACCTCCGAATCTATTATGTACTAAAGGTAGCAACATATCAAATTAACTTGATCACGATTTATATTAACGTAATGATTTATATGTAAACTATTTGTATCTTTATATTTACAACAATATCTTTGTACATCTATTCGTCATATACCTAGAAATAATAGGCAAAAATTGTTAATTTTCTGGCACTGCACATGTATAATTGCACGCAGCGAGTGAAAGCACTACTTATTACTTTAAGTGTTCTCGATATATGAATGAAGAAAGATGTAGTTAAAACATTCAACGTTAAGCATTATTTCGCATTATGCGGAATAATTGAGAACTAGGATAGTAACTATAGCTTTGACTTTCACTATGCTTAGATTACTAGTAAACCTTAAACAAATTTTTAATATCTATATAGTATTAAGCTCTGCTTAGTTTGAGCTTGAATCGCGATATGTGAAAGTGTTTTAGAGTAGGTATTTATAAAAATAAATCATGCGTTTTTTAAACATTACCTGAGTCCGATGCGGAGAGGAATCTCGTCGAGATTCACTACTTGAAGACCTGTTGCTTGCGTCTGAAACAAATAACTCCAATAAAAAATATATCTTTGGTCTGTAAAAATATAAATAAAAAATATGTATAATTGTTTAATACGCTTTTGTACCAAGTGTGGTTATAAATAAAATAAGTTTTCTAAACGTCTTTTAATTAAAAATTATAAAATTTTTCTGTCATGTATACGCTCTAACAATGCCTGTTTTTGCACCATTGTCGCCGTAACGTAATATATTATAGCCTTCCTCGATAAATGGATTATCCAACACAAACAGTTTTAATTCGTACCAGTAGTTCATGAGATTAGCGTGTTCAAACAAACAAACTCTTCGGCTTAATAACATAAGTTAGATTAATAATATCATTACATAGCCATAGAACATTGATCCATACCAAAGAGATATACATTTGCTTTATATCAACTTATAATAAAAAAGAAAAACCGTATACAATGCAATGAGTTTGTTTACATTCGCCGCTCAAATAAATCAATTTTCCATGGATTTAAAAGGTATTCCGACTGAATCCACACAAACATGGGACACGTGCAAAAACTTTTATTTCGCTTTTTAGTGAATTCATGGAATGAAGCTCTTCTATGAAAACTAATTGGCCTTTTCTGCGTATTGATTTTACTTACAAATTTATTTTGATTGAAATAATAATCGAATAATTGAATCTCTACGTACAACATCACGATATATAATTTACTACTAAAAATGTGGTTTAAACTAATAAAAAGTATTAAATAGTTATTATAGTTAGAACTTAATTATTTATTAGTTATATACTTCTCTCTTTTCTGCATAAGAACCATCTTTGTACTTCAAGGTACCTATTTTTTAAAATAAATATCAAAATGCGTTTAGCTGTTCTCGATGCAATCAGCAACACATTGCCGATTCATTTTAATAATATGTAGTAGTTCCTAAGACTACCACTTTTTAACAAACAAACACAAAGAAAAGTAATACATATACCTTCCCTCAACTCCCCTGCCCCAACAATGTTGCCCAGCACGGGCATTCCCGCCATGCTGCTATGATCTGGCTTCCCTCATCATATCATAACTGAAACAAACAATTCAATATTAAGAGAAAAAAACACTCCAAAGAAATGAATCATTCAGTCGATGCGTCCGCATTCTTAACATGATGTCAAGATCGTGGTATCGAAATTAAAGGGTCACATTTGTTTCTTAAATATAAAATGCAGATCCAACAGAAAGTGACAATACATTATAATAAATTAAAAGTTTGCATTTAAAAAATATTAACCTGAATTACCTATACTGCCCAAGCAAAGCTGGGTGGTAAAAGCCTGTATCCTATACATATCATAAACATTCAATTTTGCATCTAAACTACCCGCTAATCAATGTTTATAAATTACCTTAACTAACCCAACGCCAAGTTTATTTGCGTATGAAAGCCTCCGTATTACTTAGCTCCTAATTGACTGACGCACCTTAACAATCTAGTACGTGTACATAGATCTTATTTCGTAGAACTGAAAATACTTGGGATTAACTTCCGAGTTTGTAGTTATTAGTTGGATATTGTGGAGTAACTTTATATTGGCACTAAGTTTGAACTTTAAAATTGTTATAGATGACTTACTTTGACGTACGACGTCAACTAGTCATTTAACAATAACCAACTAATGGTCCGAAGTCCCAGGGCCACCAGACGTCACGTATTTTCTAACCAACGAAATGTGGACGATTGAGTAGTGTTAGTATGTACTAAGAACGTATGCCTACCTGCTAGCTTGCTCAGTCGGCCAATTTTCAGGGATCAGTAAATGAAGGTGCATATAAAAATTATCTACCTCACGTAAATTCTAATGGCTTATTTATAAACATTTTAGGCAATATCCTCATAAATAAGTTGCCAATACTGGCAGACACTTTGCGTCGACCGCATTGCTGGGCAGACGCTTTAAAGATCCCAAAATTATCACTTAACTTCACGAAAATTCTGATTATTCATTTTTAGACTTCCGTAGCCAAATGAAAAAAAACGGAACCCTTATAGATTAGTCATGTTTGTCTGACCGTGTGTCCGATCGTATGTCACAGCCATTTTTTTCCGAAACTATAAGAGCTATACTGTTGAAACTTGGTAGGTAGATGTATTATGTGAACCGCATTTAGATTTCGATGCTAAAAAAATTGCGGGTTTCCCATACTTAGAACTGAAACTTAAACTTTTTTTTTCATCAAACATACGTGTGCGGTAATATTCGTATAAAAGCTATGAGCCCTCTCCAAACTCAATAAATGATAGATATTTACTGTCGCGTCTCGTTCGGACACTTACGGATGGGAAGTAAATATTTTATGATCGATACAGCTCTATAAAATAATATTACGTGGTTAACGCCTTATAGAAAAACACAGACTATTTTAAAAACATGTTCTAATATTGTATTTTATTTGGGAAATATGTATAAAATTGTTATTTAAAAATAATCTAAGAGTACTCTTAAAAATTTATTGCTGATATTTGTGTTTTTTTAATAGTAATAAAATTAAAAAAATATATGTGGGAGACATATTTGTTTTTTATTTTTACTACACCGAAAAAAACATAAAAATACTACTAATGTTATCACTTTAATTCACGACATATTATATTCATATTAAATAGAATATTAGTCACCTAAAGCTACTTTGTAATGTTTACTTAGTGAAAATAATTAAAATAATTCTATAGGCAAAAAAATTAAACAAAATAGTTCCGTTCCTTAGTGGTATTAAAAAAAAACAATGCAAACGATGTACTAATTTGGTACGCCAGCTAAGGTAGCATCAATTTATTAGAAAAATCTGCAAGAACGAAAAATATGAGCGCCCTTGCCTAATGTACCATGTGTTTTGGCGATAACACCGCGTCTTATCTCAGAGAGCTGCGAGAATAGCGTCCAAAACTTTTTATATGACCGTAAAAGTGTAGTGTATCATATTTTATATGTAATGTTCGTTCGTTAGACTATTTACTTGATACGCCTTGTATCGATTTTTAATAATGAAAATTAATCAATTTAGATGATAGAGCATAAACAGAGTAAAAACTTTTCGGAAGCCAACTAAAAATTTATACGTAATTTAATTATGTTTTCTTTATTTAACGATAAAAATGTTAAAGAGATTTCAGAATCGTAATAATGTTTAAGATATTTTTTTCAAATACATAATTATATAATTAAATCAGTGGATTTCATTAAAGTTATTTGCACGCATGTCTAGAAAAGCTTACAAAGGGTAATTGGAGCCATATTAAAATAACATTTTGCAACAAAAAGCCTTTTCATGCCTACAACCTATCTGATGTTCAATAAAGTTCTGGCTTAAGATGCAGTGTGGCTATACGAAACCTACTAACTATTTCCTAACACATAATCACTGAAAACCGCGAAGCTACCCGTGTCTCGCGTAAATACTAAAGTTCATATAAAACAATACAAAGGTCCTTACCCGATATTAAAGCAATTTCACTCTGTCACGACTTATCGTAACCGCCGGACGGAGTGTAACAAAAGCTAGTCTAAACTATCTCAGACCTTTTGAGATCTCAAATGCATCAAGATAGGGTCTAGTCACTAGTGGAAGTTAATGTCTGGTAAGAGAAGATTAACTTTTGTTTACGTAATGTACTTTTTTTTTTTTTTTTTTTTTTTTTTTATTTTTTTTTTTTACGATGGGGAATCCAGGCTAAGGACACCCGTCCATGCATCCTGGGAGTTACATGGACGACATTCAGTATGGTGTGTCAGTGTCGTGCAACGTACGTCGGCGCCGCACCCTACCGACTAAACCCCATCGACATTCCTCCGCACACCAGGGCGGGCGCACGAGCGCGTCAAAAACATTCGTCCGTGAACCCGCCAGTGCTGGCCGCATCGCTGCGGCCCCTCCACTGGAACGTGACAGCGGGAGCAGCCATCACGCTCCTCCTCCGTAGTGGTCCGCCCGGAATATAAAGGCAGACCACAACCATCGCAAGAGCCTATGGAGAGGGAGATACGTCCCCAGAACATTACCTCAACCCTCAGACCCCTACTCGGCTGACTGTAGACCGGCATGCCGCTACGCCCCTGCCTCGTCGTCGAGTCAAGGGAGACGACCACGACCTTCGCAGCCCGACGCCCACGAGCCGCTCCAGGTCTGGCTTCGCCTCCCGACCCAACCCGACACATTGCCATCCTTTGCAGGACGGCAATGGCTCCCTCGTGCAGCGCAGTGCGCCTCCTGCGCGCGCCACACACTCCACTGGCCGCACTCCAGTTTCCTCTCTTAAAAGAGAGGGATACCGGATGCGGCCCCGCCGGTTGTTCTTTTTAGCTTCCGCACATGAAGCCATATGACTCATTGAGTGAGTCACAGGCGTCATGGGTACTAAGCCCCCCCGCCACGACAAGGCAAGAACAAGTTGGGGGGGGTTTACGTAATGTACTAGTCTAAGGTGAAACGACTGCAATGCGTGGTAAATATTTAAGACGCTAATAAGAGATTAGACAGTTTTTTAATGACAAATCAAATCAAAATGTTTATTTTTCTGAGTAAATTTAAAAAAATCTCGCACGTTTCCCACACTTTTTACCAAAAAAGGGGGAAAAAATCATCTTTTAAAATATATAAAATAACTTTTAAATTATATAAACAGTATAAGTAGTTCTTGTTTAAAATTGTGATTGATCATTGATTAGTGAAAAATTCACTTAATATATACTAGTGACTAGCACCGGCTCCGCACGTATATATTATGAATGTTTTGAACAAATAAACCTTCCTATTGCATAACGAATTATTTTTTAAGAGTTAAGCTTAAATATTAAGATTATTTTATGGGCACACAGAATAAAGCGATTTTGTTTTTTAAGATTTATTTTTATTATTTTTAACTGGCCGTATGGCCAATAACAATAATATGAACCGGGGATATTTGACATATTATATTAAAAGGCATTAGTATAGAAAATTTCACTCAAAATTTAAAGCAAATACAAAATGTTTGATTTAATCAATTTATTTGAAATCACCACTCACGTTACTCGCGAACGAAATCAATTATTAACTAAATAATTTAATTTAGTAAAATGCCTCCTCGATACAAGCAAGGGTTTCGTACGAAATTCAATTCATAAGTGATTGTTGAACGAGTTCAATTGTTATCTATCTTTTTGTTAAAGATTTAAGCCCTTTAGTAGAAAATGATTATAATATTTTTGACGTCTTCTAAACTATAAATATGATAAAGAAAACTATTTCTAAAATAGGTTTTTAAACGTATTTTGTTGCTCATTCTAGGTTTTATTATTAAATTAGTAATGACGGTGTTTTTAAATAATAAACATTATAGCACCAGCTGCTATAAACAGAACACGGTAATTTAAGATTATCGTACGTAGATAACATAAGTCATAGAATTCATAATACCTATAAGAATGTTACAACTATTAAAAAAGCTTCCAGGAACTATCAGTTAAACCGTACAATAATATTTTTCTTTCGATTAAAGTATGTCAATTACTTACAATTGAACTAAGTTCTTAATACTTTACATATATTAAATTTTGGACCCTTAATCTAAGCTAAGTCTACGTACAAACATTGAACTCGTGGCTAATGTGCTGAGCGCTCTGCATTAGCAGTAAGCAAGGGTTGCGATAAGAGACTTATCTCCAAGTGTCAAACACATACGTATAACTATACAAGTCAATGTAGCCTCATTTTGTGTGCATTAATGTGTTGTAGATACTATCGTGGATGGTCGATGTTTGGCTATGGTATTGGAACCACTTTTGATTGCCACAACCAAAAATCGACTCTGAAACTTATTCTACTGACATTGGCAAAATTGTGACACAGCACTGCCGTTTTACCAAGAAAGAAAAATACTATTGAAAAACTTTAAAGGTGAAATATATTATTTTTACTCTAGTCAAATCACTTTTTTATTTGTTCTTTACTATATAGATATAAAATCACAAAAAAGTAAATGCCTATAATTTAATAATACACAGTGCGTTGATTGTATACTTTTATATAAGCATAAAATTTTATATTGACTTTAAAATAAATTGAATACATAATGATGATAATTGTAACAAATGTTTCCATTTTTTATATAAGTGGTTTATTTCAATATGGGTATGATTTTACAAAAAATTATTTGGAGCTTCAAAATAATAATAGCGTGTCTTTAATATTACTAGGGTTTGAGATGCGATGCGATTTTAAAATTTATTTTATTAATAGAAATCTACGACATTTGTGTCAAATTAAACCGAAAATCTAACATTAAAATAAAGTCAGTCATAAAGCGAATGAAATGTATTGTTTTTAAATAATGACATATTTATAGTGTCTTATTTATGCCTCGAAATACCTTCTAGATTACTCCTTTATTTACACTGACAAATTTAAACGTCATTAGCGCGAAGCTTAGCTGTGTAAATTGTGTACATTTCAATTCAATCAAAGACGTACAGTACGTATAGTACTGGTTCTAGCAATGAGAGAGAATACCTCACGTGCATAATAAAAAATAGTTTTTATTGT
>JADANM010000147.1:6066180-6077239 GCA_026213755.1 Eurema hecabe | reverse complement strand
GTACCCTGTTAAGCAACTAGGTTAAAGTTTGTGAGAATCTATACTAATATATAAAGCTGAAGAGTTTGTTTGTTTGTTTGTTTGAACGCGCTCATCTCAGTATCTACTGGTTCGAATTGAAAAATTCTTTTTTTATTGAATTGACCATTTATCGAGGAAGGCTTTAGGCTCCATAACATCACGCTGCGACTAATAGGAGCGAAGATATAATGGAAAATATGGAAAAAAACGGGGAAAATTATTCATCTTTGAGGGCTTCCTTTGTGTGCGCTGCGAAAACGGTTCAAGATACAAGAATAATATGTATCAAAGAATTATTTCTCTTTAAATGATCTAAAAAAAAGTCCGCGACAGTATATGTCTATCTTCTAAGTATGACTCACTATAACATAATAATAGAAATAGATCCGACGGGGACGAAGTCGCGAGCCACAGCTAGCGTATGTATAAATGTATGTTTGTTATTCTTTCATAAGAAAACGGCTGCACCCGTGTTACCCTGGATTAACACATAGGATACTTTGCATCCCGGTTTTGTTCCGGGAACGGCAACACGGGTAAAACCGCGGGGCACTGCTAATTATCCATATTTTTATCCCAAACTAGATTTAAACTCAAAACACTGTTTATCGCGTTCGATACATATCAATTATTTAATTATTTATTTACATAACAGAAATATAACACAGAACATGGATAAAAAACAACCAGTAAGTTTAACTTAAACTTATCGCGATCCCTACATAACTTATTAATTATTTAATTATTTATTTACAGAACAGAAATATAACACAGAAGATAGATAAAAAAACAACAAATTTAAACTCAAGCAGCTGGTTATCGCGTTCCCTACATAACAATAACATACTAAGAAAATCAATTTCCGCGTCAGAAGTAAACGTAAACAAGCCGGAATCAGTAATTAATACGCTTACGAATAGCGCATAAGTGGTATGAATGAAACAATAGGTTTTAATTGATTGCACGCCATTACAGTCACAAGACCTAACTAGGCCTTAGGCATCCTTATTAAAGGTCTGCTTTGAATCAAACATTTGGTCTGTGGCCAATCGTCAACGATATATCTTTTAGTAGAGGGAATAGCGGGATTAAAAGTATCCTATCTGTTAAAGGTTGTTATCAGGGCTTAATCTACCTGCATCGGAAATTTTATGCAAATATATATAGTAGTTTTCGTGTGAAAGTAACAAACTTCCATACATGTATGTATTCTTCCATTCATCCTTTCAAATTTTAACATTTTTTTTAATTATGCCTCTCCCGGATCATTATCCGGGATTATTTTCGACATATATATTTACTTTCTTCAATCAATCATATTTTCATTTACAGGTTTATTGTACGTAAGTATTTATAAAAGAAAAGTTTTTATGAGTAGTTTATCAGTTATCTAGTTGCCATAACACAAGCTGTGCTGTGAATGTTGTGTATAAGTGTCCTGAAATATATTTTTTAATGTATTTTTTATTATTAGATACTAACTGGCCTGGTACGACTTGCTGTACGTATCCTAATCGCGATCAGCTGGCGATTTCAAATTTGGAATTTAAAAACAGCCATCTTTATTTAAAAAAAAAAATATTTATTCCAAAGAGTATTTTTCAGACAGCACGATCGCTGTCAATTGTACTAGTTATTGCTTTTTAAATTAATTGTAGTTCTAATTTAAAATTGAACTGGCTATCGAACTGGCTGGATATTAAAAAGTCTTTGTAGTAAAGATTAAATGTTTGATTACTTCGATTATAGTTATATAGGTTTTAATTATAATGCCTAAATAACGGTTGTAAGTACAAAAGCATTTAATTAAAAAAAAATTAAATCTAAATTTACCTTTTAAAAATAAATTATAGTTAATAGATATGTTATACACCAACAAATCAACTGAAAAAACGTTCCGCACGGCATCGCTAGGACACATACATATAAGTGTAGAAGTACAGAGCATACATACATAGAAAAGAGATAAATTATAAAACCAACAAGAAAAAAAGAAATAGTTTTATCAGTTGCGCGTGAAAGCACCGGCAACCAATCACCTAAACGTAAGACGTGCCAATTACGATATTTTAGCGACTTCAAAATTTAGCGCTTATAACATATCTATTTACTATAATATCATTGATGTACACTAAGTGTTGATTAAATATCATAAGCGCGATTCAGAATTCGTCTTGCATCAAATCCGATACAAATCTTACATTACCTAGTTATAAATTCATAAAATAAATTCTTTTTCTGAATATACTTAAGCTATAGTAATTTCCAATACCTAACTAAAAACTGAAATCGTTGAAGCCTGTGAAATATTATTTCTATTAACTGTAAATTTGAATAAACATTACCATTTTGTGAATAGCCAATAAAGGTTATATTTTCCAATATCCGAGGATATTTTAATTTCCGTGACATCTTTTAATGTTGTCGTCTGTTGCAGTAATAACAGTTTTACGATGTTATTATGCCCAAGGTGCTGTTCTTTAAGTTCGCTTTCAACTAAAATGGCGTATCATTTTTACGTTAACTACTAGAAGTTTATTTTAATTTAATTTATTTTAGAATTTATTCTCGACTTCAAGAAAAAAGGACATTCAGAAAATGATTTAAATTTCAAATCGAATGCAAGGTTAATACTTATATATGTATAGGGCATATAATATAACCTTACACAAGGCTTTAAGTTCGCTTTCAACTAAAATGCTATACAAATAATAAGGTAACAACGAACATTTAACTTCAGTTTCAACTATTTTGGTTTGATTTACTTACTTTAAGACTTTAAGAAAAACGTACAACAGACATTGAAAATATTATTAAAAATTTCAATTTAATTGCCTCGTTAAATAAAAGGACCGACAGATAAAGGGATGAAGTAATTTTATGAGGATTCCGTTTTTAACTTTTGAGGCATAATATTATTATATATTGGGTATATAATATAACCTAATATAAAAGACCCGTGCCCACTTCGTTGGGCATAATGTTAATTATCCTTTTCGGTTTATTATATAGCCTTTGACACTCAGCAATAATGTTGCTTTCTATTGGTGAAAGAATTTTTAAAATTGGTTCGAGATTACACCTTACAATTTAACAAACACACAAATTTTACTTCTTTATAATATTAGTATAGACTAGTATAGACTATGGACTGAAACCGTTTATTATATACTAGCCGCGCCCCATGTTTTAACCCGCATTTTGCAATTATTATACTCAGAAACATTCCTCTTGTATCACTATGTAATGAAAAAAAACTGCAAGAAACTCGAGTGTATATAACGTCAAAATTACAAGTAGAAATTCTATCAGTTCTAGAATAATCTAGAACATTCGAGAATATTCTAGATTCTTCTATGGTTCTTAGCGATTTACTTTAAAACTCGTAAAACGATATCGCATCTCTAACAACGAAAGTTACGTCGATCAGAAAAGTTTAACATTTGCTCAATTTCAAGGAACATTAGAATCTATTCTAAAAACTAACTAGCTGTGTATCGCGGTGTCACTCGCATAACCGAACGTCATTTTGATTTTTGATATTTTTATATATTTCATATAAAGTGTATAAGTTGTTCTTCTTTTTATTGGAAATAGAATGATATAAATATTATTTTACCCTCTCTTAGAGGTTTTTTGAGTTGGTCTTTTGCGTTATTTTAGAGAAAACAATTATTTCCTGTCCTTAATAAAAAAATAACGATTTGAAGACAATTAAAATTAAGAATGGCTTCTTGCCTTTAGATTAGTAAGAGTAATCTGTTTAAATTTTACCTAACATATTTGAAAATAGCTTTTTGGTCTACAGGCCAATATTGTCATTTTTAATGTTTGTTTGAGTGAGATTTTTATGACATTTTCTTACTTGATCTATACGATTAAAAGTAATAAAATGTGTAACTCCAGCGATCAATATTTAGGCCTTTCTCAGTTATATCCAACTTCTACTTCTTCTAGAATCTTCTAGAGTTTACTCCC
This sequence comes from Eurema hecabe, assembly GCA_026213755.1. Taxonomy (NCBI): domain Eukaryota; kingdom Metazoa; phylum Arthropoda; class Insecta; order Lepidoptera; family Pieridae; genus Terias; species Terias hecabe. Next base: position 6,073,240 of record JADANM010000147.1, on the reverse strand, counting down.
CTAAGTAATATACATACATATATCTGCTTTTCAATATTATTATAATTAAGCTTTGCTTAAGAAAGCAAAACCACAGAAGGACGTTCACCCCAACAAAGTTTGTTCAAAATGTTTTAATGAAGGCTATTTCGAAGGACTTAGGTTTACCTAGTGCTTTTAATTTAAAACTATAATTATTGTTTTTTTCAGTTTCTAATTTATGCTAGATCAAATATATTTTATTCTTGTGTAAAATAAAAAATTTCTGTTCTTAAACACGAATATATAACGGTCAGATTAGTTACGTTACACCTAACTAATAAGATTTTTTTAAATATGTATTTTCAGGTTCTTAAAACAAAAGATTTCAGTAACTATTTAATTCAAAGGTTTCAAATATATAATTAATTTAAATTTTATAAATTATGTTATAATAAAGTAATCAAGAATTTGGATTTTTATTTGTATCATAAAAACCTATACCTAAATGTAACTTTAAATATTATATTTTGCATATCAACTGCATACTATTTTTAATCTACATTCTGTTAAAAAATACTGGCAGCTTAAATAAAAAAAAAATTAAATGTTAAATTCAAAATCAGAACTTGCACATGATCACTTACCGTAAACACCGAGATAAGAACGTGTAGTAAAGTTTTGGAGGCGTAGGCGTGCACCTGCAAGCAGGCAGGACAGTCGACTGAACTGAAGGACTTGATGGCACAAGGACGAAGCACCGCCCGACAGTTTATGGGGCCCTGGTACTTGCGGGCCTTGTTTATGGTACATTTATATTTTATTAGTCTATACTAATTAATATTAATTATTAATTAATTAATATTATAAAGCTAAAGAGTTTGTTTGCTTGAACGCGGTTATCTCAGGAATTCCTGGTTCGAATTGAATCATTAAAATATTTTTTTATTGAAAATACCATTTATCGAAGAAGGCTTTAGGCTACATAAAGTCACGCTGCGATGAATGATGGAAAAAGAAATCGACGGGGACGAAGTCGCGAGCAACGGCTAGTATTTTAATATAGGGAGTATGTATGTATTTTTGTTAGTTTGTAACGTGTGGAACTGTAATTACTAAACAATTTAAGCATGTAATTATTCAAATTCAAAATCGAAACATCCACTTTATTATCTAGGTACTGTTTACACGAAATATAAAATGATATTTTTATATTTTTTTTTAAATCCTACATCATTGTAAGTCTATCTTATTTTAAGTTGACAAAAGCAGATAACTTAAAAATACTTACAAACATTAGTGGTATTAAAAAGCCAATAAGTCTTTAAGGACTTAAATTACAATAAAATGCTGGAATACTGAAACGCTATTTAAATTTAAGTACAACTTAAACAGCTCCAATTTGACATTTCGCCATCGCCATACTAATCTGTCAAAATTCTACAAGTACTTGAGGCATGCTTAAATTTGATTTGCATATCATATTCATGCTATTAGAATATTAATGAATAAGTAATAACTATAGTTAAAACTATTGAAACAATCAATCATATTATTAAAAAAAGAGCATCGGTATGTTTAATGATTGCTATAAAATTTGTTAAGATATTTTGTTATTTTGAATATGTCAGTTATACGTACTTTTATAGACTGTTCCTTGGCGCTCTAGCTATGGTCTGCATTTCCCGCTCAATGTTCATTATTCTGACATTTTAGCGAATAATACCTCTATATAAGATCCGTCAAAAATAATATTTAGTTTTAAATAACAGGGCCTCAATGATACTGATTTCGTTCCAGCCGTAAGCCCCAAACGACCTTGTACCTTGGCGCGCTATGTTTTGCATTTCCTGCGCAATTTCTATTATTTTGAAATTCGAACTTCTGCTTTGTTTGTGAAAACGATATTTCAGTTCGGATACGTGGATTTTTGAACTTGATTGAATTTAAAATTTGAATATTTAATTCTTTAAAGTTAATATTTAGTTTGTCGATAATAATTCTTTTTAGTTGTGTTTTTATTGGTAATTAAAATAAACGTAGGATTTTAAATCAGAAAAATTTGAACAGACCTTGTATAGAATAATATGTACTTTTGAAAGATTCACTTAATGTTAATAATACTTCGTTATTTTTTAGTCTTAAATCAAAAATGTTCACTTCTCATAAATATTGTCTGAAATGGAAATTGGTGTCATCAAAATTCCGTGGTTAAGACATTGTCTGTATAATGGACTATAATTTTTCTTGTCTGAAATACTAATTCGAAATCGTAGGCCATAACGAGAGCTTTGTTAAAATGATTTTGATATGCTTCTATAACACTACATTGAAAACCTTGCTTTTCATTATACAATGTTTTTAATGGGTATTAAATTTTTGAATTTATATGAATTTTCAACCGACTTCAAAAAGGAGGAGGTTCTCAATTCGACCCGTATGTTTTTTTTCTATGTATGTCCCATTTAAATTTAATAATAAAAAAACAACCCCCAAGTTTGGAAAATTGGGGATGAACTTTTTATACACACTATCTCCGCCGATTATAAACCAATTTGAACGATTATTATTTTTTTGTTTCATGCGAATTTAAAGAAAATATTTCACCCCCAAGGGTGGAAAATTGGGGATGAACTTTTTTATACGCAATAACTCCGCCGATAATGAACCAATTTGAACGATTATTTTTTGTTGAATAGTCGGTTTTTTTTTTTGTTTCTAGTAAATTATAATGAGTGATTTCTTATATTGGCAAGTGGAAATAGTTTCGGTCGGTATAAGTCTGACATAACACATGGCCCTTTCCCGGGATCCATGGGTATCGTGACTGTCTTCATTAAAAAGGTGCTGAAGAAAGTTTTTAGAGAATTTTCTGTCTTAAAAAGTGTTGTAGCCTCTTTTTTTAAAAATAAATATTTCTGATTCAAAATTACTAAACTATACACACATATTTTAATTGTTACCGTATTAATTGAGACAAGTCTATACTTTTAAATAGGTAATTTTTGGCTGTTTGTATCGTATATATTATTTACTCTGAAATTAACGCTTCGATTGGAAAAACTTTTTCACTAAACGAAGCTTCACTATTCCCCAATGACATAACACAACGACAAAACGCGAACAAAACCACGAGGCAACCAGTTGTAATTAAATATAATTCTTTTTATATATCAAAAGTAAAATTTCTGTAATGTATCCACTTAATTAATAATACCCGAGTTAGCATACGAAATGACTGAACCATAAAAAGGACTAATTTGATTAAAACAGGATCCTGATTTAATTATTATCCTTTAATTGTTAAGTCATTCACCTTCATATTTTATACCGTTTAATTTCACCCACAATTATTTAATGGTAAAAAACAAAACACTTCAATCGTTCTATAACTACAACATTTGTGGATGGAATGAAGATATTTGTTTCTTAAATATAAAATGTAGTTCCTTCTACAGATAATAATTAAAATTATAAGTTATTAAAAGTGTAGTTTAATCGTGTGTATCAATAGGAGAAGCGATTTTGATGCATTTTCTTTTTACTAAAATTATATGTTCAAAATAGAAGCATACATCTTCTGGGAATATAGGTCTATTAAGTCATTAGTTTTTTATATCTAAGATAAAAGAGACTCGACATAGAGCCTATGATAAAAAACATTGTGATATTTTTTTATAAAATAGCGGGTAAACTAACAGGCGTGTCTTATGGAAAGTGGTCAAGGATATTTCTTGGTATCATAACTCTTAAGGTAGGCTATAGATAGTTAATGTATCAGATTATTATCAAATCTATTATTAATCTAATTCGTAGGCCATAACTAGAGCTTTGTTAAAATGATTTCGATATGCTTCGATAACACTAAATTGAAAAACCTTACTTTTCAATATGCAATTTTTTGAACGGGTGTTAAATTTTTTAATTTATATGAATTTTGATGAGTTATTTTTTAATAATAATTTAAAATCAATCCGGAAATTAAAACATAAAAGCGAAAAAGACAAAGTTACTTAACTATTTATATTATTAACTGAGATTCGATCTTTTTAAAGTATAGTATACAGTATTAGTATAATTTTCTCATTAAGCATCAACCAGCCTTTCAATCAGAGACAAAGATCACACGAATCACTTAATCAAAATCTCAAAGATTTATATGAAGATTGCTTTCAAACGTTTAAATTTCACGAAAATACGAAATGACGTAGTTATTTAGACGATACATTATCCTTTATTTATTCTTTATCAAAATTGGTTTGTTTTTTTTTCATGGATTTATACTTAGAATGCGTCTGCCTTTTAACCGACTTCAAAAAAGGGAGGTTACTCAATTCGACCGTATATATGCTTTTTTATGTTTGTTCGGGCATAGCTTCGCTGTGGAAATCTTCTGTGAAACGATTTTGATAATTCTTTTTGAAATTTATTTTAGTATATATGACAGAAAAGAATTGTTTTTACATTTATACAGTTAGTTGGTTTAAAAAACAACAATTTTATTTGTACTTAAATTTAATTAATAAGCTCTACTAGATTTTTCTTAACTGCCACATAAAATAATTTAAAAAGAGATTGTATAGAAAACCTACAGGTGGCCATTAGGGCTGGTGTCACGCCGGCTTCTCCAGAGGAATTCATTTCGTTAGCCTGGTGACGCACTGATACTTTCTAATACCTATTCTATAATATAAAAATGAATCGCAAAATCTGTTGGTAAGCGCATAACTCGATAACAATTGAACCGATTTACATAATTCTTTCTTTAAAATAATCCTGGATGTACGAGGATGGTTTTTAGGCAAAAAAATGTTAGGGTATAAGGTTTCGGGTAGGATTAGTACAGCGTAAACGAAGTCACGTTGGGCCAGCTAGTAGACTATAAAATTGTTATCCAAAAATATGGATGTAAGTATTTTTAAATAAATTAGAGTTAGATCAGCAAGCATTTTTATAGGCAATTAAGCTAGATTTGACTGATGATGGAAAGACCACGTTATATTCGTGTATTCTTGTGATAATAATAAATAAGATAAAACAATTTAATTGTATCCTGCATTGTCTTTAAAGTGTGTCGAAACACCTATTATTTAATTCTTAAAATTAAGTAATCCCTGTCTCAATCATCTTTTTAATTAAACTATCGACCAGCCCTGGATTCGTACACATATATTATGCTTCAACCTTTATCTTCAATCACTCTATTTTTATTATTCTTTACATATGTATGTATGCTTAAGATTTAAAATATTAAGCATACATACATATGTAAAATATAGTGACAGAGAAAGTGACTTTGTTTTATACTATGTACTGATATATGTAGTGTATTAGGTTTATTTTAGGCAGTATTAGCTTACGATTGGGCTGTTATTATTTGACAATTAGTAAAAGATTTTAATAATCAATCCCAGTGGGCCTCTAGCCCGTAATGCCTATTAGAAGGCGGAGAGGCCGCGGATATTCAATTATCCGCCTTATGAAATAGTTGAGCAGATGTCGATTTCGCGATATCCCAATACCCACAATATTGCCGCCGATAGCCGATCGGAATTTACCTAATAGAGCCGTTTTGATATAAGCGGAGCGATTTTTTAATAAATATAATTTTGTAATAATATGTTTGCTGATTATGCATACATATAATCTAAGAACCAAATGCTCAAAGTAGGTACCTAATAAGTATTTTCATTTAGTATGTAGAAATGATTAAAAAGGTGTTTCAAAATTTCGAATTCGATACCAAGAAAATGCTTAACCAAGCTTACTTGAAAACACAATATCGATTAAACGAAATAAAGAGTTGTTTTTTTTTGTTTCTTACACACAAACTGCAGTTCCATCAAGAAGTAACAGTATAAAATATAAATTACCTCGCGGATTTACTCGCTTTTATACATGTATTTAACACATAAACCGTCCTCTTGAATCACTATCTGATAAAAAACTGAACTTCTTCTTTCTGTCCTTATGTTTGAAGCAAACAGAAAAACAGACAGAAGAATGGTAATTTATTTTATACTATGTAGTGATGATAATGATTTATACTATTCTATTAGTCGGTATGTGTTTTAGTGTGACCATAAAAATTAAGATCGACTAAGTATTGAAAAATGATCTCTAGCATATGCATAATGATTGTTAGTTTTTATTTTAACTATCTTTATTAATAATGTTTCAACAATAAACCTAAAAACTAGCTTATTGATAGTAAAATGATTAATATTGTAGAATATATTAAGTAAAGACTTTATTTATTACACAACCTCCTCTCGTGAGCGTGTCTCGCTTCTAATTTCTTCACACAATTGTTGGATCGCGAAGAATGGCCGATATAGGAAGGGAAGGTTTTTAAATTCATTCCTCTTACAAGGACGGGCTTATTGGATTTTTATTTACCTGTTGAGTTCAGTTTATTGTCTATTGTGAGTTTGAAATGCACTATACGGATAGAATTGTATAGATCTTTTAATTGTTTTGGAATTTTTTATGAAGATTTATCTACATATATATAAAAAAAACATTATACATACAGACGAATTGAGAACCTCCTCCTTTATGAAGTCGGTTAAAAATGAACCCCGTTTTCCGTTGTCACGACAAAACATGAAAACGGCTTGACCGATTTGGCTGATTTTTTTTTGTATTTGTTATTATTAGGAGAAGGTATTAAGATTAGCATTTCACTTTTTTGATATTTCATAGAGCCATTTTGTCCTTCGCTAAGCAGAGCTTGCGTTATGGCAACTAGGTAACGAATAAATTACGTAGACATATTTTTCTTTGGAGAATACATACATATAATAATATGCAATTATAAAAACTTGAAATTTACAGAAAAATAAAACTGTAGTAAGATACCTAATATTATTTGTTGTACGATAATTTTCTGTTTGCCTTAAATAAATATCCATATGTACATTTAAAACATTCATTCAGTACAGTATAAATGTAGGTATAAACTGTAGGTATATAAATGTAGGTATATATATCATACCTCAAAATGGTCTTTATACATTAACTCCCGAAATGCAGATTTTTTTCTAGTTCGGGGTAGCCTATGAATTCATACTATTATTAATTATATAAATTATTACTTTGA
>JADANM010000147.1:6046542-6056731 GCA_026213755.1 Eurema hecabe | reverse complement strand
AGCCTATGAATTCATACTATTATTAATTATATAAATTATTACTTTGAATAAAGAAAAAAATATTTTATTTTATTTATATAAGGGGTATTAGTTCAAAAACATGACCCGTCTTTGCAAGTTGGTTTATTCCGACAGTTAGCGAGCAATTAGCTTCTCATCTAACTCTAATCTTCCCCGTCTCAACTAATTATAAACCGCCCTTAGTGATAAAGCTATCAACAACTAATAACTACACCAAGGTTTGCTTATGTTACACGTAGCGAGTGACCTTTAGATGCTAATAGACTACAGGCCCATGTTGAAAAAATTATGGGTCATTTGAACCACCATGTGACCTATCTAGAACGATATAAGAGCATAAAATAATAAGTACAACCCTCGATTTTCCTCGATTTACTTTCGAATTCTCACCTGCACTCAGTTGGACAGCTTTCAAGTGACGTCATAGTGCTGAATCTTATTATTTAATGCTCTTATATCGTTCTAGATAGGTCACCTGGTGGTTCAAATGACCAATAATTTTTTCCACATGGGCCTGTAGTCTAATAATGTTTAATGTAAAATCTTTATCTAAAAGAATAATATATACGGAACGTCAATGAATTCAAATTTACGCCAACTGTCGCTTCCAATGTGTGCGTGTGGCTTTGACTTTTGTTTAAGGATAGCACTAATCATATACATGTGCATAATGTTGCAAACATTTTAAAATCTCCCAACCGTTACTTGGATAAACTTATTGTTCACGTAATGTTTCGAGAACATAGCAATATCCATTTGAATAACTTTTATCTGTAATTATATTTTGGTAATGATTGTGTATGATATACATAAATATATGAAAATTACAAAATAAAATGAATACTGAGCACGTATACCTACCTATTTCTTGAATAAAAGAACAATTTTTATTTTATCAAATGAGCTCTATTTTTATATTAGTAACTAAAGAAAGTTTATTATATAAAAAATACATACATAATTTTTAATTGGATAGTTAGGTACATATTTTACAGGTTTTAACTCCATACCTTTGAATTGTTAAGCATTTGGGTTGTCATTATGACCACCTTTCATTGTAATAAACAGAAAAAAATCCAGATGGTCTTGACTACATTTATACATTGGAAAAAAACGCTAAGCTTTTTTCTGTTTCGACTAGGTATATATTCATACATACATTTTAGGCTTTTGATATTAATAAGGATACTCCGGGTTTCTACAACTCTCTTATTAAGCCTAGTAACCCAATGTCTCTGTGTATTATTTATTTTTACTAGACTTTTCGTGAATGTTTTCATTTGTAAATTTGATATATTATGTTCAACCTGATCAAAAAGTAAATTTAATTTTTGTTGCCGGTATGAATAGGTTTTTTGAATCCGCTATTTAACATAGCCCATATATTAAAAATATCAAAGACATTATTACTTAATTCGATAAACTTTTAAGTTGGTTCAGAATGCTGAAAGTCAAGCAGCTTTAAATCTTTCCTGACCAATTTTAGAGCCGTTGCAACACTTCTACTTAAAAATAGGACTGCTTATTTCCCTTACGGTTATGTATATTGTGGAATAATTCAGTAAATTCAGCATTTTCCTCTCAATCCTTATGAATACCAAAAATTAAATTTTAACGTTTAACATCGTTCAAGATTGACGCAAATGATAAATTCTTTTTCCTTAAACGACGACATTTTTGCTGTAAAGACTTTATCTTCTTTTTTAATTTTATTATAATTAATTCATGTTTTCGCAATTCAGTTTTCAGTATATTCCTTCTAGGTGTGTCAAAAATGGAATCGTTGTCTGAGATCGCCATTTCTGGATCGCCATTTTTAAAAATATCATCAGCGGATGTGCCAGGTAAACTAGTGGTAAAACTTGATTTAATACTGGAAAATTTCGTTGGACACTCTATGGAACTAGACAAAACAATACTCGAAGAATCTTGTACGGGTTCTAAAGAAGCAATGACTGTAGATTGTTCAGTAGTATGGAATAAACGAAGTGTAGGCACAGCACCTTTGCGAAGCCGACGACGTCCAGTTGTAGACAAATCCTTTTCTTGAAAGTGTGAGGAGCAAATTACAGTAAAATTTGACGGTGTCCAGGTATCATCGCTTTTATTCCTCCTTAATAGTTTCATCCATTGGTTTCGTAAATCAGTTTCCACTGGGAACCTATAAAAATATTGTTTATCAACGACAAAAATTAAACCACGCATAGCAAAGTGTTTTTGAACGATGAAAAAAAACATCCAAAACGGTACACCTGTTTAAGGAATTAGGTGACAAACACAGTTGCAGGCGAAAATTTTGACAGCAGCGCCACCTACCGGGACAACCTAATTTTAAATTATCGAGGAACCCATTAAACTATACCTATTTCATTTTTACCCAAAATTTCATAATTTTCCACAAACACGGCAAAATACTTAAAAACAATATATGGCAACATTTTTTTTAAATCTAGGAACACAAAACCATATTCATGGCGGAGGTTTTGTGTTCCTAGCTTGTCAAGTTAATAATATATTTACAAAAATAAAACAAATCTATTACGATAAGCTACTTACCTATGAAAAGATAAACCAGATGTTTTTTCATGCTTTGCTGAATTATTTTTACAGCTTTTTACTGCACAATACGGCATTTTTGTAAAAAAATAATTTATATTGAATTGACAAGCGCAATCACTCACGGCTGATAGACACTGTCAGCAAAACCATATTGTATCTGTACGTACATATTGTATTTGCGGCTTATTTTTTAGTTCAGGACGTTTCGTCTATATTATTCTTTTAGTCTAAGATTTGTACGTACATATTGTATTTGCGGCTTATTTTCTAGTTCACGACATTCCGTCTATATTATTCTTTTAGTCTAAGTGTAAAATATAAAAATGAATCGCCAAATACATAACTCCATGACATCTGAACGGGTTTCGATATTTTTTTAATGTTCCTTGAAGTTAGTACAAGGATATCTTTTTCTTTTTTTTTTTGTTGGAAACAGGTGCCTATACAAAACTACAACTTCTATTAGGACACCACATCAGATGGTTATCTAGCTGAGAAAAAAAAATATAGAGTATAATATGGTTACAGATACAATAAGATAAGTTACCGAAGTCGAGTTGAGCCTAATTTCATAAACGCGAAATTTTGTGGGGATGATAAGATGTTTGTACGTCTTTCAGTAAAAAAATCTCTTGGCAAATCAATTAGATGGGAAGCCCAGAATGCTAAATGGGTACTCAATCGAGCGTCGTTGAGACCTACCTTTTGGGTTACAAATCTTAGGTGATAAGAAGAAAAAAAGGTTATATGATATATACCTTTTCAGCGGTGGGGGAAGCGGCTATATAGTGTAATAATTTTGCAATTCATATCTGTTTAGGTATCTTATAATAATGCATATTATGTCTTCACTAAATGAGTATAGTTGTAATAATACTATACTACATACTATTATAAAGGCGAAAGTTTGTAAGTATGGATGTATGGATGTATGGATGTTGTTACTCTTTCACGTAAAAACTACTGAATGGATTTGAATGTAACTTTACCACAATATAGCTTATACATCAGAATAACACATAGGTTACAATTTTTGAGGATTGTAAGGGAGGAAAGGGAGGATCACAGTTTATATGAAAGTCCACGCGAACGGAGTCGCGGGCAATAGCTAGTAAATTTATAATGCTTCTATAATTGACAAATTATTGCTAATTATTGTGTCTGTGGCTAATGTCATGATTTGAATGTTTTGTCTCGCTCACTCACTTGTTTTTAGAAACCGCGGTTTTAAAAAAAGCGGGAGCGTGGGGAGTTTTGGCGGGAATCTTGCGGCGTCTATTTGTAATCTCGATTGAATATTCCTTTTTTGGTGCATAAAGTGATTTAATGTTTGATTATGATAGTGAATCATGCAGTAAACTAGCTAATAAGTGTCCAAGAAATGAAGAATTCATTTGAGAGCGCATAGTAGCGCCGTTCCGATTGCTCCAGGATTCGTCCAGGTTCTTCGTAAAGTTCACTATCACTTTACAACAAGACGCCGCAAGATTCCCGCCAAAACTCCAATACGCAATTTATTTTATTCCATAAATTCAAAAGGATTAAAACCTCTATGGTATTCGAAAATGACGCTTGAAACGATCAAAACATGACAACACCCAAAACATTATTGCTAAAGTCTTAAATAATATTTTATACTCATTTTGTACGTAAATCAATTTTTATATCTTATTAAATTGTTTATATATTTAGTTAAATATCTTGTTTATCGAAATATATATTTAACAATTGCTTTTTACAGTCTAGTTCTAGATTTTTTTAAATTGAAATTATCCTAATTTTACGAACTAGTACTGTTTCTAACGTATTTCATATACAATTTCAAGTAAACATATATTTAATTACTATCTATAAGTATTCTTATTTATAGTACAAAAAAACAAAAATGGCTGAAAAAGGAAAATGCACATTCGGTACCAGAATGCCGATAGACATTCACATGCTGAATGAAATAATTTACCGAGAGGTCAAGAATTTCAGGAATTACAAAAATTATAGGCCTAATTTTGGGTGTGAGTAAAAACGGATTTTTTATTTATATTATTCAGTTATATTAAAGTGTTTTATTTTAATTTAAACGCTAGCTACATCTATCAACTAACTTTTTTTTTTATTTGCTACACAAACTGTAGTTTCACTCGCAAAGAAATTGAAAAAAAAAATTGACATTTTTAGCCTTTTCCTTACGTTTAAACGTTTGTACCTTTCCACTAAAATATATTCAACTAGCTGTTGCCCGCGACTCCGTCCGCGTGGACTTATACTAATAACATTTGTAACTAATTTCACGGCAAATTATTTATAATTACATTAAAATAAACTTAAAATAAGTTAATATTACTTGTTTCTAGCAATACCGGTAGCTACGAAGTTCTACGCAGCCCACGACCAATTAGTATCGGAGTCGAAAGAACAAACTGAAAAAATAAGTAACTACGCTCATAACGTGGCCCAGACTAGGGCTAAAGGACCGCACAGCAAATACCCAAACCCTGCTACTCAGAATCAAATGTATATTCCTTCTTTATCTACCTTTTTTTTCGGGGGAAATCATTTTAAGGATACCGCGTCTTCCTCTTGGAAGTGCATCACAATATATTATATCGGTTATGTCGGACTCGTCAAAGAGCCTGTCACATATACACTGTCATACATACCTGTAGCCAGCGTGATTACTGGGCTTATAAATCTTAACATCTTATAACTCAAAGGGAGGCGTGTCATTGTAGTGCAGCCCTGCCCGGAGCAGTTCTGGGTAGCACTACATTGGTTATGGGCTGGCGTTTCTCTTACCACCAGGAGGGGGTCCAGCTCGTCTCACCATTTCATAGAATAAAAGATACCTACCGTTGTTGCATCTCATATCCACGTATTATACACATACGGCCAAATACTCATACGCAAATTAAATTTAAGCGCGCCTTAAGACTCGTAATTTTGACAGAATTGTATGGCGAACTGTCAAATCAGACCGGTTTAAGTTGTACTTAAATTTAAGTTGCGATTCAGTATTCCGGCAATAATCCTTCCTCTTGAATCACTAACTGATAAAAAATCCTCATGAAAATCGGCCGCGTAGTTTGCAAGATTTAAGCATTAATAGGGACAGACTGAAAGCGACTTTGTTTTATACAACGTAAAGACAGACATATTAATCTCGTGACTTTTAATACACATGAAAGCGTGTAAAATATTAGTATAGACTTCTTATTTGCGTGTGTCTGTGTAGAATAGTCAAACTTTTGTCCCCTATTACAACCCCTTTGAACCTTTTTAAAGGGACCACAGAGCTGATAGCCAAGCCACGAATCGCAAAATTAATCCTAATTAAATATTTACTACCAGAGACGTATAACACATAGACTGAATAGTCGTTTAATAATTAATCGGTCCTCCGTAAGTGAAGCCAAAACTGTATTATATTATATGTAACTGTAAAAAGCACGTTTTTATACTCGATGACACGCACACAAGCACACCGATAATGTTGCTGCTATAAGCCATTTAAATATAGAAAAATTTAAATCTATGAAAAACGATAATGAAAACGAAATATAGAAAAATTTAAATCTATGAAAATTTAAATCTACGAATTTTCATACAATGCCCTGCGGCGATCTATGTAAGTAGACAAAATTGTCTACTTTGATATAGCTTAACTTTGCGTGCTCATATTACGCTTCTAGGTGTTATTATTCTATGTTCACTACTCTGTATTGTTTTACATCATAAATATGACTTATTATATAAAAATTTACCAACTTCTACATACTAGTCTGTGTATAAGTGTAAAATGCCTTGGAATTTTCAATAGAAAGTTATTCGTAAAATGTTTCTTATCACCCACATTCAACCATAATATTACGTGTTAAATCAACATATTCAGATGTTACCCTGTATAGTACGCGTCACGAATCTTTAGCGCTGAACGAACCCTGCGCAGAAGTGAAAAATAAGGTATCGAGGTAACGGCGCGGCCCGCGGGGCGCGTGATCGTCGGGTGCGCGAGCGTTGATTAATTGTCCAAGTCGTGTTGTCTTTCTCGCACCTCACGTCACTTACGAGCGCGATTCTACCGATGCGCAACTATTCTCGTCCAGCGCTAAACATAAATGACGCGAACTATACAGACTTTTATACTCGTTTGGTTTCAGATACGGCTGGTACTTCAAACCGCTGCTTCCGATGAACAGAAACGACCGCCGCTTCTACATGCCGAAGAAAGAAAGCCCTCACACTAAAATTGAAATCATTATCCTCATGTCCAATCCTAAGAGCAAGTCTTAAACCTCTCCAAACAATTTTGTATGAAATATATATTTCAGGCTAAAATCGTGGAGCAATTTTTATTATAAATAATGTAATATCCGATAGCTCTTAGACTTCCGAGATAAAATACAATCTTCAATCTTATTCAGTTGATTCAAAAGTAATTCGACTAACGTTTGGGCTATTCATATAAATTTATTAAACATATTATAAAAACCCAAAAAATTTACATAGTACCTACCTACTCCTATCTATATAATATCTATCTAGCGGTCCTATAAAGTATTGCGACGTTCTTATTAATTATAAGAAAGACTTAAATGCTTCACTTTATTATTATTCCTAATTACTATACATATTATGTACTATGTATATTTATTATTAATAATTATTATTCCCTAATTTTCGATACCGTGACCAAGATAAATTTGTTTTAATGTTCCAAGTTCCTTGGTGTTTTTATAGTAGGTAAAAATATTTTTGAACCCGACAGGGTGCAACGGCAGGAACGTTCAGGGGGTTTTTAGTCGGTATTTGCCGAGTCCGACATAACCCGTCCACCTCCCCATGGTGGGCGGGTATCTGCAATAGAATTTTCCCCCTGGGAAAAAAAAAAAAAAAAAAAGGTAAAAATATTTTTATCGTATTTTATATGCTTAGACTATAATAAATCAGTAAATACAGTATACAATGAATAAAACTCTTATAGGAAATTTAGTCTTTTAATTGTCGTAAGTCATAACATTTTAATATACCAAGCGAGATATGCACTTCGACTTTTAGAAAGAGCGCATCGGCTCATTCCGCCTTCTCTTAGTATATCTTTCACACAAACTAAATAATATTTATGTAAGTGCGAAAGAGAGAGTATGTAAAGAAGTACAAATGAGCTGGTGGTCTCCTTTCAACGATCAGTAAAGAATATTTTCTTCTAAGCTACTTTTTGACAGTTTTTTATAATGATCTACTCTTCATAATCCTTCTTATTCTCTGCGAACTGATTCCAACTTCTTGTGCTTTTGTTCTTATAATCGCTTCTTTCTAGAGGACGTAAATGAGCTGCGGCTACTCTGTCTCTGTAGGAAGAAAAGGTTTAATTTAAAACTCAAATTTATATAGCCTGTCCTCCGCGTAATTATTAAGAATCTTTTGACAGATCATACAAACCGCGGTTAGTTGTTTGGGGGTGGACTGGGGATGTGGGACATACAATTCAACATACGTTTTAAGAGCGTACAAAAAGCCAAAACTATTTTTTTTATAGAGGAAAATGCTATTAGGCATACCCGCCGCGTGGCTGATGGTAAAGTGCGGCGGGTTATGTGCGACTCGCCTGGCCATTGGGGGTGTTGTGCAGCACGCTAGATGCGCCGCACGGCCAGGAATACCCACTAAAACCCTCTGCCACTCTTGACCCTTGTGTCGGGGTGAGGCATCACTATTGGCATTACCACCTACTCCCCCGACAGGAAAAAGCCAAAACCATGGTGTAAAACAAATTAAGTCGTTAGAAATTATAAATTGTGTTGTGCATTTTTAGAAAAAATATCAAAACTTATTATATAATTTATACTTACTAGTATATCTACTAATAACGTACTTGAATCTTCAAGCACGTAATTTGAAATTTAACGTGATTCATTCAAAGTTAGATCGAATAAAAACACTATTTTAGGGTCAAAAATTCTAAAAAAACGGGTCACTAGTAATCATTAGCTGTCAAGCTCCTTGACTGTTCATGGGCGGCGATGTACACTTTCCATCAGGTGCCTCGCCTTCTCGTTTGTTCCCTATACAACAAACAACAACATACAACTAAAAACTTTACAACAAAAACAAAGCTCACGCGAACTCCTCATAGCTCTTGGCGGTGTGTACGGCGTCACATTTCACGTCATTCACTCGCCAATAACGCTTGTCCTCCTCCATACTCTGACGCAGTTGGCCCTCCATAGCTGCTATATCTTCTGGGCTTAACGGCTTGTTCATTTTGATATAAAAGTTAATAAAATTTAGTATTACGAAATGCAATGTATCTAGTTCCCGTTGCTAGGAAGGTGTTATCTCTATGGATACGAGTGACTGACTATTTAATATTTATATTTATTATATACTTTTTCTTTCTTTCTTTCTTTGCTTAAGACGTGATAGCTTGAACGGTTAGCGCATTTGCCATAACGATCGAAAAAAATATATAAAAATATATTGTAGATATCATTCATATTAAGTATTTTTTATTGTAAATTACATATGTCTTTTTATTGGTTGAGTAAAACAATTAAAAATATTTTATACCTTAAAGTACTTTATGTAGTTAAATAATATAATATAAAACCTATCTACCTATAACCTAAATTGATTAAACTCAAAACCTTTTTCTATAGAAAACATGTAAAAAATCTCAAGTCACGCAACTATAGAAAACTATCTCTTATCGAAGCAATAAAATAAATTTGATTAATTTATTATATTATTCGATTCCATTGGAGTATGAATAACAAAGTCTTCCAAATGCTTTAGTTTTATTTAAAAAATCCTACGCTAGAAAATACACAACAAAATCATTATTACTGAAGAAAACCCTTTTCAAGTAAGAAACAATGTGTGAAAATTCCCCTACATTTCCTGGAATCTTTAAATAGAGTCGCCAAAGAAAATGTAATAATCCCTTGATTCACATTTCCGTCCAATGAAATCCTTATCAACGTGCTGTTGAACAAATATGATTTGAAAACATTGTGCTATAACTCGACTAGCTAGTAAAAATCACTTTCATTTTTTTGAAAAAATATTGATAGTCAGTTACAAAATTTTCAATAGTTTAAGATTGTTTAATATTGTAATATCTATATTGTAAGTTGTAACAAAGAATTAATAATAATAATAATAATAGTCTAGTCATCATCTACAGATGTAACGATAGGTAATATCTATAATGTAAAAATTAATCGGAAAGTATATTTTAACCGACTTCAAATAAAGTATGAGTTTATTTGAAGTCTATCAATTCAATCGTATATACCTATGCTTTATTTTTTGTTTAGAATATTCTTTGAATTCCAAGTATGTAAGTATGTATTCGAAATTAAAAGGGTTGTTTTGGGTATACAGTTACCAACAAGCCTGTTCTTCTAGAAATTAATTATATCTAAGAAAAATACCTTATCCTTCTCTACCTTATTCCAAGTTTAGAAGCCTCGTTACAAAATGTCTAATTAAAAAGGCGTACTATACCTTAAATGAATATATTGAAGTTAAAAACCCTTGGAATGATATTTCTTAACGCTCGTAGGATCGTGACCTTTTTCATGTATAAATATTACAATAGTCGTTGTTTATA
>JADANM010000147.1:6010517-6021333 GCA_026213755.1 Eurema hecabe | reverse complement strand
GGCGCCTGTGATAGGCGACCCAGACGGGCTTTTAGAAAGCCCGGGCCTAAGCCAGAGACTAAATTATAAAATATTAAAAGGGCGGGAAATTTGACAGATGTCAAACTAAAAAAGTATTTGACTGTATATTAAAATCGAATGGTACGTTTAGATGATAGATATGTGCATTGCGTGTGATGGAAGATCCAAATGGACGATGAGAAAGCCAGAAACAAAAAAAGAATAGTTTTGATAGCCTAAAAAATGGACTGTGAATTTTGGAAAATGAAAGTTAATTGGCGGGTATTATGGTCAGATGAATAAATTAACATTTGTAGTATTTTAACTACTTGACCATAAATTCACGGTAAAGCATTCGTTCTGTTGAATTTCAACGTAAAATACTTTATGCGCAAATTGATTCCGTCCGATTTGAAAATTATTTACATTGTAATTTTAGATGAATTTTGTATGTCACTAAAAAAATAACATTTATGTATATTTACTAGATAAGCACTTTATTAACAAGTCTGAACTGTATAAAACTACTCAATTATTAATATAAGCTGTAGCAATAACAATTATCAACATGTGTTATTTATTTGTAGACCAATACATTAAAAAACCTTCGATGTACAATTACTATTGTATAGTGTATATTATAAGTTAAGGGATAAAAATAAATAAAAGTCGTGTCAATATTTTATTCGTTTTATTCTATACTCCAATTGTAAAAGGGGATCCATTCACTCTATCACTCCGTGTCACTACTCAGCTACTGTCAGCCATTTACACCAAATACAAAGTAAGTTTAACCAAAACAAGGTTAAAATTCACAAATACACATTTAATGTTGATTATAGCTATCTTATTGTTACGCTGAGACGCGCCCGGAGGCGGCGCGATTGTACACAATATTTTATACCTTTTGTATGCAATGCTGTCGGATAATAGAGGTTTTTCTTGATGAAAATTGTCTCTATTAGTCGAGGCGTTGCTTCGTCCGGGCGCGTTCCAGCTTCTCTCTATTCTATTCGCACGGACACAGTGCCAGTTGGGCCACAAGATGCACTAAACAAAATATCAAATGCCAAAGCACCTACGTGTAACGTCTAACAACTCAAATGATTACGAGCCCTTCCAAATATAATAAAATCACCATTTACTTATAATTGTTTATTTTAAAATACTCGACAGCTCAGTTCACACATATTGACAATGCCATTAAATTACGGTGCCACGTTACCAAATTTTATATAAAATTATAATTTATTGAAAAATATAGTGTTCAATATACAAAGAGATAAGCTCTTTTGCAAAATTCAATGTCTATTTCTAACACATACTTATGTCTTATTGCACAGACAGTTGTCAGATTAAAAACGATTTCATACAAAAATTATAAACGAAATCTGCTCTCCATATTCAACCGATGGGGAAACCGCACATTTATTCTTGCTTTTGCAGCAAGGATTATTATTATTTATTGGTTGGGTCGAATATGGAAACACGGTTGACGCGAAGCGGCGTTGAATTACGATTTAACACTAATTTGGGATGTTAATAATCCAAAATTCTGCACTACCGTGTAATATTTACACACCTTAAAGTACACTTAATCGATTCTTAAACGAATAGTATCTCGCGGTATTAAGATTGCGTAGAATAGATTACAGCCTAGCTTAAAAAAATAACCTTACAATCCACACCATTAAAAATGAATTAACAACGTTCTAAAATTAATATATACACGTGGTTGTGTTTTTAACGCGACCAATCATTTTTATTTCGACTTAAAATAATTTATTTCACAATGACAATAAATAATATTTATGTAATATTCAGTTTAAGAGCAGCTATAACACAAAGTACACTTTGTTAAAGCTGTACTGGGACATTTTTTCGAGAAGATATCGTAGGCTCTATTCAGAACTGTTATAATGAACCCACATATATCATAATAAAAAGCGCTTCTATTTTTTAACATTGCCATATAAAAAGTCATACAATACTTGACATACTGTTCACACCAAACCGTGTGCATAATAAGATCAATTTCTAGAAATAAATAGAACAAATTTTCAAAAATAATTACCTACAAATGTTCATAGGCCACATTAAACACACAACCACATGCACACACAGGCAATGGCGGACGAGATTGTCTGTAAATTTTCACACCTGTGCATCTTCCAAATATTTTGTACAATACTACCGATAGGAAAATAATGATCACTTGACTGAAACACGCACTAGTTTCACCATTCTCTTTACAACATACAAAAGAACTCAATAATTATATTTAGAACATAATATTAACAAAATTTTACTCAAGTTAATATACTATAGCAATAAGTAAATACTTTTTCTAGGTATTTTATGAAGCGAATAGCAAAACTAGTACTTGTTCCACACGCATTTACAAGTTTTTATCAAGAAACAACAAGACAATATAAAAATATGTACTTATGTAAGATAGCCCTTGGAACAAGACTGATCCCGAATTATTAAATTTATCAAAGGCCGAAACTTGATGTATATTGACATTTCTAAGTTTAATACAATTTAATTTAAAAATATCAATATATTCACTTGAATAAGAAAAAAAGTTTAAAATAATTTTGAGCCTGATAAATGATTGTATTAATGACGGTCAATATAATTTTTTAACCTAAAGTAACGATTTTGCATAGATACCATATTTAAAAAAAATCAATATTTACTAAGTTCAATTATAAACAAATATATTTGATTTTTCAAGGACCGCCATTAATTGGATCGTCTCGAATAATAATAAATGTTTTAACCAGGCCTATTTTTTTCTTTTCTCCTGAATTCGTTCGGGATACGAGCTATCTATAGTTTAACAAAACAGAAATAGCACAAACAAAATATTCTTAAAACTTTTGATGATAAATTAGTTTTGAGTGCTGTTATTTTATTTCAATTGCTAATTATCATTCCGATGCACATTTTAGATGTTTTCGAAATAAATATTTCGGGGCGCTTTAGAAAACACGCCTTCTAGCCCCACGCTAAGCAGAGCTTGTGTCATTGCCACTAGATAACTGATACATTACAAACTTTTTTGTAAATACACACATATAGTATAAATAGACAAAACTTAGAATGTATTTTTCCCATGTGGGAATTGAACTCCCTTATGAGTGTTGAAGTTCGACCTTTCAGTACCACTGCCCCAAGCGGTCGTCAAGTCGTACATACATTGTACTTATTAAAAAAAAAATTATTACTTGTTTGTAATTTGTATGCGCGAAGGTTTATTTACCTAATAAAAATATCAATACCAATAGGTACATTAATAATATAAGAACAACAGCACGAAAACTCAATTTAACATCAAAATGAAAAACCACAAGTGTATTATTCGCGCGAAACTTCACAAATACATACCTTGGTGCGTCAGTGACTCGCTTCTATATAGATAAATTATAATGTTGCCTGATATTGTTATATAATTTTTGGAAAACTAACCTCATTTTTCTAAACAACAACAGAAAACTAGATACAAATGTTACATTTTTAAAGTAAATTAAACATTTTCAAAAAATATGTATGACATCTAAGTTTAAAAACGAATTATATAGAGAAACTAGATACAATTATAGAATTTCTCATAATATAGTTAAATAATTACAATTTAAAAGTCACCTGACACATTTTAAAAGCATATTTATAAATTTATAAATGAATAATAATCATTTAACGTAAACATTATAACATGTATATATAAAAGTACCAATATCCAAGTCACTGGCCCACCGAAGCAGTACATAGCAGTCCGCTTATCCTAGTTTACTCTTAGGGCGCCTACCGCGCGCGTACATTAGTATTTAGTACAATTACTCTAGAAGCTTACTGACTAATCTGCGGCCGTGTCGCTCACGATGATATGAGCTGAAACCATCAATATATTTATTAAAACAAAAATCATTATAAAGAACATGTAGTATGTTATACAAGTAAATGAAACCTATATTTATATTATACTATGTATAACGTATATGAATACTATAACAAGATGCAGACTTACAGAATGCCAATTTAATAAGAACACTCCTTGAAGAGAGAGCATGAGCGTGATTATACTATTTAAAACTATGAAAGAACAGCATCTCATCCGTCACTACATTTCCTAACTGATAATAATATGCATTTGGATTGCAACCTTATGTACTAAAATATTTTATCTCGACATAAGACATAGCTGTTAGTATGCAATTTTCTCTAAGAGTTTTATAACATCAGAAGTACACCTGCATTAAATAATTATTAAATTGGCATCCTAAAACTATATTGGTTCGATAGCTTATTGCATTGGACGTTCATTTAAATTTTTATTTAAATAAAAAAATATATAATAATAATTAAAAACCAAATGTAAAAAGTAAACATGCAAAATAAAAAAACAAAAACAAACTACCTTATAAAAAAGCGGGCGTATATCCATTCCACTTGTATTGCGGATTTAAAAAAATAATTGTAATATATTATTATTGTAATAATATGTCCTTTATAAAACTATAGTAATAGTTAACTCTACGTAGACTACACTCCGCTTACGCCTAACATCTTAAATACACTGCAACAAAAAGAACATAATAAATTATATATTTAAATAAACAACAAGCTATTACAAAATTATAGTTATAAATGGTAAATTAAATTTATAAGCCACTTTATACAGCTTATAGAAACAATAGATCAAGAGAAACTATACATATAATAGGTCAAATACTTGTAGACATATTTATATGTAGACATTCATGTATCTAACGCAGCTTATCAGGGCCTTGCTGAGTTTCTGTACCTTATTACTGAGTTTTTATATATCTCGATATCTACATCACCATGTTATTCATCCTTCCCCTTGCCCTTTTTTAAAAACAAAAAGGTGTTTAAAAAAGTGGTAGTGCGACCCAGTGGCGCACAATGACGAATTATGCTGAAGCCTAATTGAAAGGTGAATTAGTGTTCAAATGCACCAAATCATCATAGTGTAAGTAATAATTTGTTTAAGACAGGTTAAAATAACTTTCATTTGGAACTTATAATTACCAAAACCTAACTCCGGCTTATATTTTTGGCTTCACAACACAAGTTCTCTAGTTTGAAGGCCGCTGATATGTTATATTCAATGTATGATTTTTAATTTTCATATATTATTTTCATTTTCAATACTGTTAACGTGTAGCTGTGTATAATTTTTTTTTATTCTATAAAGTGGTGAGACGAGCTGGACGCCCTCCTGATGGAAAGAGAAACGCCAGCCCATAACCAATGTAGTGCTACCCAGAACTTTGCTCCGGGCAAGATGCACTACATTGACGCTCCCCACTCTGAGTCATAAGTAATCTCGCTTAATGATGTATACTGACCGACTTGACGGTCGCCTTGATGAAGTCCTTCTTGTGCGCGAGGTCGAAGTCCGGGTAGTGGCTGTACACCTGCTTGCACACCGTCTTCATCGTGATCTGCTCCAGGTTCGCGCCCTCCAGGATCTGCTTCACGTACTTCTTGATCTCCTCGTCCTGCCACAGTACACCACTTATTTGCTAGTCGATAACGCCTTGTAGTCTTATGTAATTAATGTTTAAATAATTATGTAGTTAATCAAATGTCAGTACAAACATATCGCACTTTAAACCCAGTTTTAAATCAACAAAATTCTGCAGTAATCACTAACAAAATTATTTTTTGAGAATTCAGAAATCATTGCCATACCATTAAAGTTTAATGAATCCTATAATATCGCAATTTACATTGTTAGACGACATTTGACTGTTTTTATGTATAAGTAAGGTACAGCCAATAATAAAGCATTATACAACATAAAACATTATAAGAAATTGTAGTCCGTTTGTTTAATTAGCATCATGCGTTATTTGAACGTGAGATTTTTATTGTAGACTGTACACTTTTGTTGTTGACTGTACATCTGAATCTTCCCCTTTTATATATTTACTAGCTGTTGCTCGCGACTTCGTCCCCGTTGATTTGTTTTTCCATTATTTCTTCGCTTCTATTAGTCGCAGCATGATGTTATGTAGCCTAAAGCCTTCTTCGATAAATTGTCTATTCAATAAAAAAAGAATTTTTCAATTTGAAAGAGTAGTTCCTGAGATTAGCGCATACAAACAAACAAACTCTTCAGCTTTATATATTTTCTATAGATATACTAACAGTGGGCGGCCGCTTGGCCTTCTTGTCGGCGGGCGCGTCCGACTCCTCCCCGCTCTCCTCATCCTCGCTCCCCTCCTCCTCCTCCTCACTTCCCTCGCCGGACTCCTCATCCGAAGACGCCTTCTTGCCCTTCTTCGCCGGCCGACCTACGGGTTTCGCACCGCGTTTCTTAGCTGTGCAATATACGTTTCGAGTAAATAAAAAAAATAAGCTAAATAAATAAATTACTTTGTTGCTCGTGGTTTTTACATTCGCGGCGAATAAAAATAAAACTAAAATATAGGCAAAAAAAAATAAAAATTTACATAGTTTACTTAATAATCACTAACTACAACAAACAACATAAACACACCAACATAGTTTTTTTTCCGTGGAGAAATGCTCACGCATGCCTACCGTCCCGGGGGTGAAATAGTAGGTTATGTCGGACTCAAACCGACTAAAACCCCACGGTGTTCCACTGTTCCGCGTATTGACGGAGTCACGGGTGCTCTGGCGGACTCTTCCGCAGCCCCGTCAGCACACAAACAAAGTGACTCAACGCATATTAATTATTAATTATTTGACAAACTATGCAACTATTGTATTTGCAAAAAGGTAGTTTTGTTTCATAGTTTCACTTGTGTTAACCATAATTTGATGTTGACCATAATGAAGAATCCCCAAGAAAACTACTTCTATACCCAAATTCTACATCTTCCTTAAAACTTTCTCAGGCACTAGATTGTACCAAATTTCATAAAAATCAGTTGAGCTGTGAAAGCGTAACCAATAGACAGACAAATTAACTTTTGCATTTATAACATTAATTTTATGATTTCTTTTCATATACACTGAACTAATTCACGCGGGCCTTTTATTGCATGCTTTGATATAAATAATATATAATTTTTGAATGGAATAAATTTTAATTTAAGGATAATTGTAAGTTGTGAAAAAGAATAAACATTATATTACCTGGTGGAGAAGCAGGTTTCCGCTTGGCGGGCGTGGCTTTCGACTTAGCGACTGCTCCTTTACGGCCCTTGGCTACTGCGCTTGGACGGCCGCGCTTTGACTTTGGCTCCTGGACATCGTATTATATTCATTTAATATCACTTGTTTTATTCTTTCTTAACTCTTTATTCCACAATAGATTGTTCGAGTTGTAGTTCGGTTCTTATTTCTACATTAAACTATGACGTCATTTCGTAATAATGTATATATTTGTAAGCTATGTATTATCTGCTTTAAAATAACTTTTTCTTGTCGCCTGAAAAATATCGCTTCCTAGCGATAAGGTCGCCAGGTGGTTAATTTTATTTGTGTGTTTCTTTTATTTTTCACGTCTCACATGAGACTCGTCCCCCTCATTCCCAGATTCCAGCCCCTTGCTGTCTGTCCCTCTTGTCAATAAATTGATTTTTATTTATATATAATATACTAGCAACCCGCTCCGGCTTCGCTCTCATATACTATTATGTAAGCTATCCTATCTTTTTAGTTGGAAAAAACTGCACATGAGGTGCAAATCAAATTTAAAATCGGTTCAATAGTTTAGGAGTGAATCGCGCACAAACAACGTGACAGGTAATTTAAATGTATAAAGATAAATGCATGTCTCACATCGGACTCCTCCCCCTCGCTGCCCGACTCGGCGCCCTCGCTGTCGCTCTCCGACTTGTCGCTCTCGTCGTCGCTCTCCGACTTCGCTTTGCGCCCGCGCCCTCGGCCCGGCTGTGCGTTACATAATAAAAATTAATATTTTTACATTTTATGTAAGTCGAATTTATTAAAATAATTTTTATTTTATTCTTTGATAATGACTATTAAGTATTAATCTAGTTTACCTACACTTCATCCATATCAATTCAGTTGTTTTACAAATTTACTAAGTTTAACAACAAACTTACGAGGGCGGTCCGATAAGTACTTAGCCTCATCGCCTGATGGCGACACTATCGCAAATTTTTTTTACTGTCGTATAATACATTCTTTTAGATGGCTACCCTCTAAATTTCAGGCCAATCAGACTTGTAGTTTTGTTTTGACAGCTTGTGACAGCGAACGTGTTTGCAAATTTTAGAACAATGGAAAAAGAACAATATCGGTCGGTGATTCGATTCTTGTTTTTGGAAGGAAAATCGCGCAGTGAAATCAAAGAACGCTTGGATGCCGTATACGGTGACTCTTCTCCTTCGATGGCGACTGTTAAAAATTGGTTTAACGAATTCCAACGTGGTCGTACGTCGGTTTTTGATGAGCCACGCCCAGGTGCCCCAAAAACGGCTACCACGGAGGACAATGTGACGAAAATCCACGATTTCGTATTGGCAGACCGCCGATTGAAGGTGCGTGAGATAGCTGAGACAGTGGGTATCTCAAAAGACCGCGTGGGTTACATCTTGCACGAAATTTTAGGCATGAGGAAACTATCCGCGCGATGGGTGCCGCGTTTGCTCACTCCGGACAACAAACGCAACCGTGAGACCACTTCAGAGCAGTGTTTGACGTTGTTTAAGCGCAATCCAAAGGAGTTTCTTCGTCGTTTTGTGACCGTCGACGAAACATGGATCCATTGGTACACACCAGAGACCAAGGAACAGTCAAAACAGTGGACTTTACCCGGTGAACGTGCACCGAAGAAGGCAAAGACTGTTCAATCGGCCGGAAAAGTGATGGCCACCGTTTTCTGGGATTCACAGGGTGTGATCCACATCGATTACCTGGAGAAGGGCAGAACGGTCACAGGGCTGTATTATACCGAATTATTGGGCCGATTCGATGCCGAGTTGAAGAAAAAACGGCCTCATTTGGCAAAGAAAAAAGTGCTCTTTCACCAAGATAACGCACCGGCGCACACCTCCGCTATCGCCATGGCCAAATTGGTCGAATTGGGCTACGAACTGTTACCCCATCCACCGTATTCTCCAGATTTGGCCCCGTGCGACTTCTTTTTATTTCCTAACTTGAAAAGATCGCTCGCCGGTCAAAAATTTGAATCAAATGAGGAGGTCATCGCCGCCACGGAAGCCTACTTTGCAGACCTCGAGAAAAAATATTTTTCAGACGGGTTAAAGAAGTTGGAGCAACGCTGGGTCAAGTGTATCGAGTTAAAAGGAGACTACGTAGAAAAATAAATAGCCATTTTTCCAAAAAAAATCGTTTTTCTTTTGTAGGCTAAGTACTTATCGGACCACCCTCGTAACATTGTACTTTGCAATTTTAAATTTCTGTACAAGTAGTTATTATAAAAATAAGGTTCAAAATTACACATTTAAAAATGAAAAGTAAAATGTGAACTCACCGAAGGCCGCATGTCGTCCAGGTCGTCGCTAGCGGTGGAGTGATGCAGCGCTGATCGCCTGGAGGACTGCAGGGAGGGGCAGGCAGGGCTGGCAGGGCTGGCAGGGCCTCGCGCTAATGGCTCGCATTACTGCAAGCGTCACCTAACTGTTATATAATGGTCACCACTATCAATATGAAACAGTATCATTCATTATCTAAACGACTCATTTAAAAATTTCCAAGTATCCGTTAGAAATTATATTGCTCGCTTAATAATTAATTAAGGTAATTAAATAGGTGATTACTGAATATGTATGCTTTATATAAAAGTTGCGCCCCGGCAGCGCCATGTACACCCTGTATCGCACTGCGTGCTGCGTGCTGCGTGCGGGTGCATGTGTACACATCGTGCTCTTACTTCTTGGCATATGTACGTATTGTTTTACAAAAGCAGAATATGTATGTATATACGAGTATGTGATTTATCAGTTATATAGTTGACGTGATACAAGGATAGAAGAAGGTCTAGAGTACCCAAGAAGAAGAACGGTAGGTTTGTAAATAAGCGTTATGCAAGCGGAGCCGGGCGCAGAGCCGCTGCACCAAGTATGTACTATATCATAGCAATCGTAGCGCAGAGCTGCGTTCGCGATAGAACGCGCGGCCGCGGCGCCTCCTCTCGTGGTTGAGGGTTGACACGCGACTGACGGACCACTCGGCACTCATACATAGTGCTCACTTAATTATATTGAAAGGCATAGAGTAATACTTCATTTGTAATTAAATATATCGTTAGTGTTCAATGGAGAAATACCATATTAAAGGTAGCCGCAAAACACTTAGCTTGCCCGTTAACACCGCTCCAAAATTATGACAAGTATAATAATCGTCAAAAATGTTTAGCGATTGACGAGAATAGCATCGTTTGAATCGCGCTTGTTGGTGCGAGTTCAACCAATCAACGCTCGCGCACGTGACGATCACGCGCCCCGCGCGCCGCACCTCGATACCTTATTTTTGACTTCTGCGCAGGTTTCGTTCACCGCTAAAGGAAATTGACGGTTACTATAATAACGTAATCACAAACACATACACATCGAGAACACTGTCCAAGCAGTACTGAACCGTATACTAACTTCTTTAAGATTGACATTTAACTTAATTTAACTCACACAAGCTTCATTTACAACAGTTCAAAATTTGATACTATATTAAATTTTTACCATTTTTTATCCTTTCAAAAGTTTGCAATTCAAGTACCTATAAAACTAGAAACATTTTCTACTAAAAATTCAATACATTCATACATAATTTACCTCACTTATACTTAGTAAAGATGTCACTATTATTTGTAACAGAATAGAAT
>JADANM010000147.1:5956690-5998025 GCA_026213755.1 Eurema hecabe | reverse complement strand
TATATAAAATATCACCAAACTCACTTGGCCTTAGGTTTCTTCTCATCTTCCTCCTCCCCTTCGTCTCCCTCTTCCTCCTCCTCCTCCTCCATATCCTCATCCTCTTCATCTTCCTCCTCTGTATCCTGGATGTTAACATGTTGTCATTATAAACTCCATCATTTGAAACATTTAGTTTCTATACAATGCAATAGAAGTTGCATATAAAATGTTTTCGATAAATTATTGAAAAATCGAACTAAATAAAAAACATGTACTCTTTTGCCAGTATACTGAAACGGTATTCAAATTTAACGACTCAAATCAGTTAAATTTAATACAAATCTGTCACAAGTATTTGGCTATAAGAATAGTAGGATGTTAATACCTCTTTCTTGGGTTTCTTTTTGGGCGCTGGTTTTTTGGCCGCCTTGTCGTTTTCTTTCACATCCTCTTTATCATCACCATCGTGGGTCTCTCCGTTTTCCTCCTAAAGCAAACTGGCACTTAACATCTTGTGTTTCGAAAAAAAGTGTGAATACGAATTATAAATATGTTTGAATATTCAAAAACTTGAGATCTTGTAAATTGAGTAAAATTACAAATTAACTTAAAAGATAAAAGTAAATTACTTTAATTGAAATAAATAAATAATATTCTACAATTTAACGATGCAATGCAATTATTACTACATAATATGAATAAAAAAACAACGTATTTTTTTATCATATTATCATTAATAAAATATGTGTTGAGCAGTTAGTTTGTTAGCAGCTGCACAATTCTGTGCAGTAGTATGAGAAATCCTATGAGACCGAGACTGTAATATGTTGTTGATCTGTTTTATTATATGAAAACCTCTTAAATCTTCTTTTAAGACACTAGCTATAGTACAAACCTTTTTAAAATCTACATCTGGTTTTGAATCTTTTTCATCCTTAGAATCCTCGCCGCCTACATCGTCTTCCTTGCCATTAGCCGTTGTTGATTTTGCGTCACCTGTTACGGTCAAATACATATTTATAACCACCTTATCGAAAGTTACTATAATTTCTCCTTTATATAATAATAAAAAGCCAAATCTTGACTTGGTAAAAACAAGATAAGATTTTTTTAAATTTCTACTTTATATGCTCCTACAAATTTTAGCTACATAATTAAATATAGTGTTTTAAATATTCTATTTTTTCTTTTCTTATAAAAAATAATAAAGCTACTTCCTGATACCAATTTTAAAAGCACACATAATCAGACCATTAGTTCGATAAAGCAATAAAAGCCACCACGAGCAAGGCAATAAATACAATATTATATTGTAAGCCTATACGTTAGAATGTTTGTGAACAATGTATGTAAGCTTAGGTTTAAAATATATCGACGCGACGTGGGAAATACCGAAGTAGGGAAATCCAATCTAAGAATATTTTTTGCACTCTTTGTGATCCCCTGTGGACAATATAATTTTCAAAACTTCTTAAAATAAAAAAATATATATAACATAGAAAGGGCACGTAGTCAAAAACGTAAATTTTACAATATACTAGGATACTAAACCAATTAACGAAACAAGGTCGTCTTTCATTATGTTATTATTGTTTCGCTTTTACTAACTGCGTAACTTTAAAGCTGCAGAACTTGCATAGTATTAGTAGGCCCTAGTACGAAGGACTCGTTCATTAAAAAAACATAACCAATTCAAGCCTATAATTACATAAATTTAAGCCTCTAGAATCTAGATAATTTAAAGCGTAACAGTTTTTGCTACTGCGTGAGTTAGGTCTTAATCGTTTCTTTTACAAGTTTCTTATAGCCTAAAAACAAAGTAACACGGTCTGTCCAAGAGATTGTTTATTTCAGCAACTGCAGCAAACAACTGTGTTAAAGGCTAATGACCTTTATAAGTATAGTGATAGTTTTGTTTAATTCAATTAAATATGTTCGTAGATTTGTACATAATGCATTCGCATTTATTTTGTTTATACCTATATAAATATAATAAAGTATTAAAATTGCAAGGTAATTAAATGTATAAGCAGCTGATAAGTTAAGTTTGACGATTTTATAGCAAAAAAGCCTTGTAAGTTCATTTTTAATCACTTTTTATTACGACTAAAACTTGTTGCTAGTAAGTAATAACAATAGTTGCTAATATTTGGAGTTTTTTTTATAAGTTAATAAGAATAGTCGTTTTATCAAACAGCTGCTACATATTGTATTAGTACACGAACTAATTGTATTTTGCAATAATGTATATAAAACGAATTTTAAAACACTTCTCAAGCCAAAAAAATAGCCTTGTAAGCGTTTAATCCGCCAATGTGGTGAAAAAACAAGTGGCAAACTTATCAACGCCTATACGACTGAATATCGTTGTAATAAAAATATAGCAACAAGTCGGAGATCGACGATAACGTGGCCACTACAATAAGTTTGACTGATAACGTTCAGATAACATGGAGACACAAATTATGATTTTCGTAGTTAATTGAATACGATTTAGCAATTTTTATTTTGCTTTACGTGTGCGATGAATAGCGCGATGGGAGATCGTACATGGAGGTTAAAAATAATATAGGTACTTGATTTTAGCTGATACGATCAAGTAGTACGTCATCATTCTACGGCCTACTGACGCGTAAATAAGATCGCACTTTAAACCGTAATAATATAACACGACATGGTTTAAATTTAAAAACTATTACTTTACTACGTAAAAACCCATACTAATATTCCTGTAGTCTTTATCAGCCATTATTATGTATTCTGACTTCTAATTCGGTTAAGTATTTAAGCTTCTGCGAAAACACTATCCTACCTTTTAGTTTCGTCGTAGTCGGATAATAAGGACAATGTTAAGAAGTTTATGTAACTTAAATGATAGCACAGCGGAGGTTCACTCGGCAAGTGAAAGCTTAGAAGTGGATTACCTGTATAGTCTGTCGCTTAACGACAAAGCTTTCAGTTAAAATATTTAGATCAATCTTTATACAACTGATATAATATAATGAATAGATTTTTTACTTAAGACTAATTAATTTTCAATTACTAAGTAAGAAATAATTAAGACTCGATTTTTTTCTTAATACGTATGTTTTTTTTTGTTTAACTTGTAATTGTAACGAACATGAGATATCGGCTAGGTATTTTTTAAATAGCAAAGAATTTTGAATGTCAAATATTTTAGCGAGCATTGTTTTCCATAGTTCCTGTTGCTTTAACTACATAAACGAAAGAAAATTGAAATTGGATCTTTCCTACAATAACTTTATTTAACATATATTTATTCATATTATAATTTAAAATGTCAATGAACATTTCTATGTGTGTGTTAATATTATATTATAAGACATGAAGAAATTATAACATATAACAGCATCATATTTCATTTTTATACGTTTATTTCCCTGACAAACATGAATAGCTTCTATGCAGCTCAAGATTATTTCTGACGCAATAAAAAAAAACCTACTTCCTAATTCGATAATTTTTTTCGGCGCACAATTGACTAGTTTCGTGCGCGAAACCGGTATGGGGCCAGAAACTTCGCTACTTAATAATAGACATATTGACAATGATGATTATGTTTGAGACTAATGTATTAATCCAATAATCCGCGGTTAAATAGATACCGAGATGTAACGGAGAATTGCATAGTTACTGTAGAATATTTTTCCTGTAATATTTATATTTTTTGTGTATTTAACTTAGTAATTTTAATGTAATATGCTGTCTGAACAAACATGTTGAACGCATGCTATATTCTTTTATAAAAAAATCATAAAAACTATTGTCCACGATGTCATATATTTTACTGTATACTGTATACAGTGATTTTTGTTAAAGGATTTTTAAATAAATCAAGCGACGACAATGCCGATGTAAAAAGTATTCCCTGTTAATCTTGGGTCCAATCACCTTTAGCGAAATCCATTCCGTATCTATTGCGTGAAAGATGTCAATGTTTATCTATACTAATATTATAAAGAAGTAAAGTTTGTGTGTTTGTTAAATTGTAAGGAATCTCGGAATCAACTAAACCTATTTAAAAAATTCTTTCACCCATAGAAAGCCACATTATTGCAGAGTGTCATAGGCTTTATCAAAAAAGGATGGTTAACATTATGCCCAACGAAGTGGGCACGGGTCAGCTAGTATCGGATAAAGAGTATTCCATAAGTCACTCTTAGGCCGAAGTAACCCGTAGCCAAATCCATCATCCATTAGCTTAAATTGCATGAAAGAGATAAACTTACTTCCGTACATTGTGCCAAACTTTTGGTTTTTTCCTTGCTTTGTTAATGCATTTTTTTTTATTCTATGAAGTCGTGAGACGAGCTGGACGCCCTCCTGATGTTAAGAGAAACGCCAGCCCATAACTAATGCAGTGCTACCCAAAACTTTGCTCCGGGCAGGGGTGCACTACATTGACGCTCCCCAGTTTGAGTCATAAGATGCTAATACTCATTAGCCGAGTAATCATTTAAATGTATTTATTTAAGTATTTCCTTTTATATGTATAGTACTTTATAAACATACTTTTTCTCACTCTTTCGATTATGATCTTTTTATAAAAAGGAAATAAAGGGAAGTCTCAACACAAAAAACATTCCGAGAGGAACTCCTTTTTTAAATTAAAATTGCAAATCCATTATAAGTATGGAACCTTTCTAGGATTTTTTATCTTCAGAAAAATATGTGTCTTGTTAATAAATGATAAATATTAAGCTTACAATGTAAAGCAAAAGCGTTAGTTTGATAATTTTTAAAGCCCATTAAGTAACACGTAAGTCCACATTAGCATAAGTTAATACAAGTCACACGAATTTAATTACGTAATAAATGATTGGAAATGAAAATGTATTTGCTTCAATTTTGAAACATTTAAAACGTATTCACGCTGACAGAACACATTCACAGAATGACAAGATGTAACACAATGTATGAGTTATTTACATGAAATCACTATTTTAAATTTTATAAGCCTTGTAAAAATATTCTTTTGGGATTAAGTCGTTGTCCGTTTGTATGTCATTACTCGTTAGTATTATACATATTCTATACACATTATAGTGGTATCGAGTTGAAAATTAGGTTAAATTTTCCTGTTTAATTTCATTTAACTATGAAAAATCTGGAAATTTTGCATTTACTAAAGTATTTAATAGCGAAGAAAAATATCATTTGACTTATGAGTATGTGTATAGTTCTTGGTTTTGACCCTTTTGTATATTTTTACTTTTTTATGTCCTCTTGATATGCACATATACAATAGAGTAAATAAGCAAATACACTTAATATTACCTATGTGTATTGTTTAGTGTACGTGCTATGCAATAATGTTTCTTTCTTTCTTTCTAACTCTTTCTAATAAAAAAAAGTAGGGGGGGGGGGGTAAATAATAATGATTTCACGCAAGCATCTCGGCCCACAGGTTAGTCACGATGTAGAATGAACACAATGGACAGTTCGGTTCAATTTAGCATAAACTCTGACCTTCGGGCGGCTTTTCGTCGGATTGCTCTACAGTCGCGTTACCTGGTGTCTGACCTTCCGCAGACTCACCCTTGGAATCCTGGGACGATTCGTCTTCCGTCGTCTGACCGTCGCCTGCGCCGGACTTTTTGTCTTCATCCTGCGTATCATATTATCATATTATTATTATCATTATTACTATTATTGGCTGGCGACAGGCGAAAGTTCAAGGAGCTGATGGCAAACCTCCAGTAAAGGAGTGCCACTCAAAGTAGAAGATTGTTATTGTTTTTACAACAAAGGGGGCTAATGAGCAGGCAAGCCACCTGATGGAAAGTGGTCATCGGCGCCCATAAACATTACATAGTATAAAACAAAGTCGCTGTTTTTTGTCTGTCCCTATGTATGCTTTAATCTTTAAAATTTTTCTTATCAGTTAGAGCGATTCAAGAGGAAGGTGTGTGTACAATACATGCTCAAATGCGGGTTAAGCCGGGGGGCTCGGCTAGGTTAATTTAAAGGATTTCATTTTTGTATTTTTTATCATTTGTAAATATCTGAATGGATGACACAGGCTCGTGAAAAAACAGCTTAATATACTATCTTGGGAGCCAAGATAGTATGTTAAGCTTTTTTATAACAGTGATCTTGGAAGGAAATAAATTATTATCTATTACTAAAAATTACAAACTAGTAAATATTTTTATGCTGTGTAAGTTAGTATACATTAATTATTAATGCAAGTATAGCCATTAAGCCTAAAACTTGTATAAGTACTTAAGTAGCGTAATATACACATAATTTTTTTTTATATATAATCCATGCTATTTATTTACTACGAAGTATTGATGAAGTAAGTTAGTAAGATATTTTTAACCTTAATACTATGTATATGTATTGGTATGAAAGTATGTATAACATTATTTCACTACAGATTTCTTGTACATTTGTAAGTGAAATAATATACTTAATTTTATTTTGTATACAAAAAATTCAATGTGTTTACGTATATGAAGTGCTAAATTTCTAATTACACAAAAACTCCAAAGCATCTCCGGTCCATAGTCAAAATATTATAATTATACATAAAGAAAGCGGTCAAGATTTTGCATTAATAAAGTAAGTTGAGATAACACTAAAATTAATTACAAATTAATTATTAATGAAAGTGTAAACTTAAGTAATTTAATTATATGAAAATAAAAAATTTGTGTTACAAATCATTATATAGTACAACACAGTCACTTTCTTCTGTCTGTCTTTTCGTTAATCATTAAAGCTATGCAACCAAATTTCATGCATTTTTTTATCATATACAATACATGCATTAATGCAGGTAAAACTGGTGTACACGGCTTGTGTTTAATTTATTGTAGTAAATATATTTTAAGTATAATCTATTTTCCTATAGTTTTATAAAATGCAGCTAACTTATTTTTGTAGCAAACAAATTTTTACAACCTTATAAAATTTAGCCCTTGTTATACTTATATCTTTATATGATAAATTTGTACTGATTGTTTCCGTTTTTGTTCTTTGAAAAAATAGTTTTTTTAGTGTGAATGTATTATTTTAAAGATACCTTTTTTCTTTTTATATTTAGGTACAAGCAATTTCAAAACTAAATTTTATTTAAATTATTTTATATAAATTACAGGCTTAGATTGAAAATGTACATAGTATAATATTGCAGAGGGTTATTACGATATGGAACTCACATACAAATTCAATATATTAAGAACACAGCACAAAATAAGGATGAATCTCAAGTGCTTTTTAATACATATGTATTATACAGGGTGTCCTTATTTCAAAATAGATACAGGTTCAAATTTTCGTCTATCAACGAAAATTCTAATGACTTTTGTATTCCATCAAATTAATTTTGGTATTACACCAAACATATTTTACACGAAAAATACACGAATAACACGTAAAAATTACAATATCCAAAGTGAAAGAAAAAATTACTTTAATTGAAAATTTAATACATTTTGCGAATTTCAAGTTGTTCGAGAAGAATGTCCGGTTCGTAAGGTAACAAGTCTAGTAAACTCTATAAGTGAATGACGCGCACGAGATTTCAACTTTAAATACAATACCACAAGAGTGATAGTACAAGATCGAACAAATCTATACTACCGTGTTCTCTATGTAGAATATACATATATACAGCTGTGTACATAGCAACTATATGCACAATCGAAAAAAAATGTAAAGGTCATTTTCCAAATTCGGCTATATTTTTTACACAAAATCGTTAAATGAGTAGCATTATCGATTTCGATTATAACAACAGTATAGTTCATCTAGAAAATCTACAAGGCTCCGTTGCATAGGGCCCAAAGATGTGTCCTACTTTTTATTTACATCGGTCGGTGCGTATGGAACGAAATTAAGAAGGCGCGAACTCGCGCGCCAGTGTAATAACAACATATCACTATGCCTCTGAATAGAAATTTCGCAAGAAATAAAATATCAAGGTCATGCGGATTTCCTATCAATGTCATATATATCGTGCACATTTAACAAAGACCCTGCAGCCAAATGCAAAGGGGCGGGGGTAGTAAAATAGGCAAAAACCGAAAATTATCCCATTAGAATCAGTTTCGATAACTGATTATAACTGCATTTGCAGTTTTAAATCGACATTATTGACTTAATTCACAACCCTTCGTGGCGCAGTTCCCGCGTTTCGCGGGAAGCAAACGTTCTGTCAGCCATGTTGAGACGCAGGCAAACATTTGTGATATAACACGGAAATAACACCACTTCACAGCTTGAATACTCTTCAGTACATTCACAGAAATATATAGAAAATTATTACAATATCAAATGGCACAACTATACCTGATTATCACTGATTTTTGCTTTATCGGTATCACCCGACATTTTTCCTACGAAGAAATTGAAAGCGAATTCCAAGCGTCTTCAAACACCGACAATACAAATGCACGCACCCACAACATAGAAAAAAGTTTGCATTCTGTTTTACGCAAGAATGAAATGCATTTTTTCTTGTCAATTCAGAAATAATGTCTAATTAAATTAAAAAGTGGAAAATTATTGTGAAAATTAATTATATTACAAATATTTTGTTCCCGAATTACTTTTTAAAACTTTAAATGTAATGTATGTTTGAATGATGTTTATTTAATTCGAAATATTTGGCGTTTGATTTACTATCACAATTTATATTTTACTTAATAACGTATACTTATAATATTTTATACTAACATAAAAAGGTATACTCCACATGTAAATTATATTTTTGAAATATCGACGCTATCAATGTTACCTATCATGCCGGTGAAATGAAACGTAATTTCATAGACCAAAAACATTCGTAAATTTAAAATTAGTCTTATTATTTTTTTACTGTCTGTATTAAAAATTTTCAATGAAAGTAAGTTATACAAATCAAAGATTATGAAAAAATAGAGTTTTTCTTCTTCTAAATTTTTCCTTTCGAAAGCCATGAAATATTATAGCCAATTGCAAATAATCTTTTATTTACAATTTTTAGTTGTGATTGGTTAAAATTGAAATTTGAAAGGTAGCTTTATGCATTGTTACCATAGAGAATAACAGAATTTTATTAAGCCTATGGTATATTGGACGCGTCTCTTTCCTGAGTTGCGAATTGCGACGGGGATTACATTTGTGCGGATCTTTTGATCCTTTTTAATGGCTGCCGTATTGCGTGGTTGAATGTTTACTCTCATTCAAACATGAGTGATTATTCTTCTATGGCTACGCTCTCAAACAACAGTGTAACAGGGGGATTTGCGGCTGCTCTACAACGTGCAAAATTGGTAAGAAAGATTCATTTTGCAAAAACGTATAGTACTTTCGCTCTAATAATTTGCGGAGGTAAACCAAGTTATAATGTGTCGTGAAATTTAACCACATTTATTTTCCTATACCCTCGATTGTCAAATAAAGAATTGCCGCTTTTTGTCTAACCTACTTTGTCTATTTTCTGGTTTTTCGTCAATAAAACAATCTTTAACGTTGTTAGGTGGCCGCGAAAATTGAAGGTGGTGGAAGTAAGAGATCTCTTGAAGACGGACCTGAACCAAGTTCTAAAAAAATGGCATCAGCTGAGCCTCCATATTCTCCACCCCAAATGAGGTAAAGTTTCACTTCAGCGTATTCTTAATCGTAAACGAAATCGAAGAGCATTTAAATGAAACAAACTTCCAACATCAACAAACATTTTCAGTATGAAATATTAAGTTTGAAAACTTAATTTGTATGAGTTAAAAATGTAGACGAATGATGTTTTATCTTTCATATGTACTTTTAAACGTAATTGGCAATTGCCATTTGCAAATCAATAATTATTGATAAACTTTTTGTATGAGTAATTTACTTTGTTATTCTATTTTAAATACATTTTAAAGGGATTTTAGGATCAAGATGCAGAAATCTTGCTTAATATTTAAGCAGAACATTTGTCAGTTTGCTTCTAATTTATCAAATTCTGAGGTTATTTTATTAAATATTGTTAAAACTTGTTTCTTAGTATTACAGGTGTCCTTTCTTATTGTTAATAAAAAATTATGAGGGCATTTATAGCATTTAATGAGTACACCAAGTCATAGAATAATCTGATTTTCGAAATAATGCGGACATTTCAGTTCATTTACTTTCCGCAAATAATGCAAAATTATGCGAATGAAAGGGCGTTATGCAAGATAATGATCAAATATCAAGACTGCCAATGACATATTGTACAGTGCATCAGCAGCAGCTGCGGCGGCGGCGGCTGCGGCGTCTGCGAGGATCGCAGCCAACACTGGGTCCCCACCAGCCTCCTCAGGCCCACCCAACATGATGAACGACCAAGCTATTAATGACTATATCAGGGTTCCTGATAAAATGGTCGGACTCAGTGAGTAACGTAGACTTGCTTAGAAGATAAACAAGAATTGGATAAGATTACGATGGATTTAAATCGAAAACGGAAATATAATGGATGAAAGAATTGCTTAGTCACTTAGAACTTTACTTTCCATTAATTTCTTATTATTGTTTAATTTTTTTTTTCTAAATTAAACTATTGATGGCAGTCATTGGACGTGGCGGCGAGCAGATCACGAGGTTACAGGCAGAGACAGGATGCAAGATCCAAATGGCACCGGATTCGGGCGGGCAACCAGATAGGCTTTGTACACTTACAGGGTCTCGGGAGGCTATCGCTAGGGCCAAGTAAATACTGGTTTTTTTATGCCTTTTTTTATTTCATAGAAGCAAACTGACAGCTTTTTATAACTAGTGTGATGCTTTACTATAGGGAATAGGTAGGTATTGTGTAAAAATATTGATAAATGTGCATGTGTTACCTTTTCAGCATAATATATGGTGCACTAAAACAATAACTTTTTATTTTTCATTTCAATTTATAGAGCACACCTTTGTGACTAGTTGATACCATATTATATTTGTATATTATACATTGAATAAAAATAAATCATAATAAGTTCACTCATTTATTATATTGGTATGCATGAAGCTACAGGTGTTGGGATATGTAACAATGTGATTTTTAAATTTATATATGTTTATATATGTTATATTTGTTTTTTTATGAAAAGTAATTAAAAACATTGCTTAATGTGTACTATTATAATTATTAAATGTTTAGTTAGTTAAAAGATAATCAATCTAATGGTGTAAGAAGATTATTTCCTTAAATGAAAAGCTTATACTTTATAAGCTTTTTTATTTACTTTACAAACTTATGAACATACATAAAATTTGTGTCTCACATTAAAAAAAATATTTAAAACAATAAAAAAAGAAAACAGCTTTTTTAAATTCAAATGTGTCAATTCACAAATGTTAATCATAATGCATTTGACAGAGAGCTGGTGAATAATATAGTGAATCACCGCGGCCGTGAGAATGCTCCTCAACATCAAGATCAAGGCATGTCTCCCATGCCCAGAGGAGGAGGTGGTGGTGGTGGACTCGGTATAACTGTAAGTGAAATAATGTTGCCATTAAAAAATAATTACTATTCTCTTATGAAGACATCAGTTAAGCATTCACACTAATGTCACTTAATGATTTTTTTCCTATTTATACTATCAAATGGTAAAAATGTTTATTAGTTAGTCACACTTGTGAGGACTTGATACTTTACTTAATATTTTTGAATTAGTAAAATTTAATAGTAGGTTCTCAAGTTATATTATCTCCATTAACATAATTATTAACATGTGTATGATTGGATATAAGAATGCGGCTGCCGTCATATCGTCATTCGTCGATATTCTTTCCTTTTAATGCTCAGTGTATTTCATGCATAAGAAATTCTTTTTAAAATATGTTTTTCTGTAGGACGAAATCACACTGCCAGGGCCTAAAGTTGGTCTCATCATTGGCAAAAATGGCAAAACAATCAAGCAACTCCAAGAGCAGTCGGGTGCGAAGATGGTTGTCATTCAAGATGGACCAAATACAGAATATGTAAGCTTTCTTAAATGTTCCTTATATCTAAAATTATACATTCACATATTGTTTCCTTATCTAATTTAGTAAAAATAGGTTTTACCATCGTTGTTCCCGCTCCCAATACTGGGATGCAAAGTATCCTGTGTTAATCCAAGGTATCACCTATTGATATGCCAAATTTGAATTAAATCAGTCTAGCTGTTTTTACGTGAAAGAATAGCAAACATACATCCATCCATACATTCTCACAAACTTTCACATCATAGTATAAGACTAAGTCACTTTCATCTGTCTGTTCCTATCTATGCTTAAAACTATAAAACTATACAACGGATTGATGAGGGTTTTTTTAATAGATAGAGTGATTCTTAAGGAAGGTTTATGTGTATGGCGCGGCTAGTTTATAATATTAGTAGGATAATTATCATTATAAGTAGTTTATAGTTACATAATAATATTTATATGAATACAGGAGAAACCACTTCGCATATCTGGCGACCCAGCCAAGGTGGAGCACGCGAAGCAACTAGTATATGAATTGTTACAAGACAAAGATGGCGGTGGTGGTGGTGGTGGTGGTCCCAGGTTCGATGATAGCTACCAAGAGCAAGGGAACGGAGTTACTTCCACTGAGGTGAGATGTTCATTATTATTGCTGCTTTCTTCAATGATCTGGGGTGGATCGAATGAGATGCCCATCCTCACGCAAAAACCGCGCTTAGTGAGTTGCGGATGGATGGTATCAAAACCATGTTGATGCTTGTCTTCGAGAAG
This sequence comes from Eurema hecabe, assembly GCA_026213755.1. Classification (NCBI taxonomy): domain Eukaryota; kingdom Metazoa; phylum Arthropoda; class Insecta; order Lepidoptera; family Pieridae; genus Terias; species Terias hecabe. The sequence goes on along the minus strand of JADANM010000147.1, from coordinate 5,985,338 downwards.
TTTCTTTAAAGTATCTCTTTGATTTATAAAAAATTAAATGTATAAAAAGTATATTTTGGTGTTGAACTAAAAGCAACAATAACTGTGTTTATTTTGGAACACCTATAAGATTAAGAAAGCTGTGTTATTTTAACTAGAATATTAGTGTAAATTTGTCTTAAAATTAAATATTCTTTTGGAACATAATATGTAAATATTTTCACGATAAATAAAGAAAATAATTAAATGAATGTTTAAATTTCAACAGGTATTAGTTCCAAAGATTGCAGTGGGTGTTGTTATTGGTAGAGGAGGTGACATGATCAAGAAAATACAAAATGACTCAGGATGTAGGGTCCAATTCCATCAAGAGAGGGAGGAGGGCCCTGGTGACAAAAGGTAACTGGCAACATTTCACAACACTTGAACTTATGACAAAAGGACGCTGGCAACATTTCCCCACACTTGCAACTTACAACATTTAAATTGTATAAAACTATTAAAGGATAAAGTGGTACCCCAGAGGGCATAAAGAAAGAAAGGCTCCTTAGATGAGGGAAGATGAGCTTATCCAAAAGTTAAAGGCTCTTTAAAAAATTGTTGTCTTAATTCTAAATAAACGAATGGCTGTAAATTAAATAAATAATGTACTCATTTAAAATTTTTCTTATCAGGTGCTACCTTCAAGGTCTACCTCACCAGGTTGACCATGCAAGACAAATGATTGAAGATCTCATCAACAGTGTCAATGTTAGTATTTAAGTTAAGATCCTTAGTTTACTTAAATAGTTAGACTTAGACATAATTAGTGAAAATAATTTGGAAAATCGCTGCGAAGAACTTGCCCACTGACATTTCTACAATCATAATAATAACATTCTTAAATTGTCATGGTATAAGAAAAAAAAATACCACTAGTTCAGACAGCAGTTTCTACAATTTTTTTTTTTTTTTTTTTTTTTTTGATAGTTCTTAAAAGAGTTTGCCCTGCGTGTGTCAAGTTCCAATAATCCAAGGATTTTTATCTAGTTAACAGTATAATAATAAGCTATCAAACCAATTTCCAAGAACTTTCAAATTTGTTTAGATGGCGATTCGTGCTGGAAGGGGCAGACCGACAAACAAAAACCAGGGTGGTAATGATCGCGACAACCAGCAGTGGCAGGACAATAACCCAGAGGTCAGGGTCACATTCACTGTGTCCAACGTCAAGTGTGGACTCATCATCGGCAGAGGTATGCTATATGAAAGACTTCCCATTTGCTTGATAGATTTTGTTGTGAATATAAAGGAATATGTATTCAAGTTAATTTAGTTAGTTGATTTCCTAAATGGGAGTATTTAGACCAGGTTACACAAATGATTTCATTTAATTAGTATAGTATTGTATTACGTAATATTTAGTAAAAATATTACTTAAATAATTATATAGTCCATAAGAGTTTGTACTTAAGAAAGTAACAATTTTAACTATCTTTGATTTGCGAATCTCTGAATATCAAAATAATCTGTATTTTGTAATAATAAAATGGGAGGATGTTATTTTCGATACAATTTATGCAACAATATTAATAAAATTCAATAGTTGTGAGTTTTCTCTTCTTTCCTCTAAACACTTAACAACAAAATGCATATAAACAGGTGGTGAAGTGATAAAACAAATAAACGCTCAGTCGGGAGCGCACTGCGAGTTGGACAGACGGGCACAGAACCAGGACAGAGTCAACAGAACATTCTTCATAAAGGGACACCCAGATGCTGTCGAAAATTGTAAACGGATTATCATGGAGAAAGTAGGCATGGTAAGTGATGTTGGTAAAAAATTGCCAAGTTAGTAAAAAATCTTAATTAGTTATGTAATAACTTGAGCATACTCTACACACTATAATAAAAGGCAACACCGGGATGTAAGCTATCCTATCTCTCAAGTTGGATCGAACTGCACATGGTGTGCGAATTTTATTATAATCGGTTACATTTAACCTAATCCATTGATTAGGAGTCCATTGAGGACAAACATTTATTTAATTCTTTTTAATTTCTTCACATAGCCGGTAAACTTTATCCCGGACGGCGGGTCCGGTAGTGACAACGGTAACGGGGGCAACAACAATAACGGCGGTCCCGGCGGTGAATACTACGGCGGGGGCCCCGCGTGGGGCTACAACCCGCACTGGCATCAACAGCCGCATCAACCACAGGTATAGTAACCGTCAATTTCCTTTAGCGGTGAACGAAACCTGCGAAGAAGAAGTCAAAAATAAAGTATCGAGGTAACGGTGCGGCGCGCGGGGCGCGTGATCGTCATGTGCGCGAGCGTTGATTGGTTGTCCCAGTCGTGTTGTCTTTCTCGCACCCACGAGCGCGATTCTACCGATATTGCCGATATGCGCAGCCTATCTCGTCAATCGCTAAACTTTTTTGACGATTATTATACATATACAATTAAAAACTCAGTCCAGTTCAAGATAAATTATAAAGCTAAACCAGATTTTGTTATGTGTATGTATATATGACCTTGTAGGTTATTTTCTGGAAAGCATAAGCAATTAATATTCATGCTTTTCTCTTTTAAATAATAATTAATTTGTACACAATCTTTAGTGCGCTTCATTGTCAATGGCGAAACAAAGCTTTCAAATATTATGATCAATGACCATATTTACAGTTTAAACTATAACTGTCCGGTTCAAGATAAAATAATATCGCTAAACTAGATAATGTTACATGTACTTAACATCTAATGGGTTATTTTCTTGAAAGCATACACAATATTATTCATCTGACTGTACTATTTTAAATAATATTTATATTGTACCACAATCTTTTTATTTTTAATCAATTGTCAATGTCCAAACAAAACTTTCAAACATTATGATTATATGTTATACCTTTTTTAATAATAACAAATTTCCAGCAACAACAAGTGCAAATCAACCCGTCCACCGGGCAGCCAGACTACTCACAGCAGTGGATAGAATACTACAGATCACTCGGGCTAATGCGAGAAGCGGAAGCCATTGAACAACAAGCTAAACAACAGCAAATGGGTAAAGAACTCAATTAGACTTAGCTTAGATGTTTAAATAAGATAGTTGCATTTACAATGCAAGTAGGACTCACAACAAGTGTCTTACAGCTGAATATTAACTAGCTATCAACAATTATTTCATTAAAATAAATTTAAATTCCGTTTATAATTCTTTGCCTGAAAGAGATCACTCTTGAGTGATATGGTCGCCCCTTACTAATACTTATATACCTTAACTAATCCTAGTTTTTCCATTATAGTATCATATTTAAAGTTGTATATTGTATGTATATTTTAACTACGTCTTTCTTCATTCATGCTAGCAATATATACAATCGATTGGTAATGTTGTATACTTTGACAAAGTGTGTGTGTAATATTTAAATAAATAAATAAAAAAATGATACAGGGGAAACAATGCATCAAACGCGCCCAGCCCGAGCACGCCGGCGCCTGCCGCGAGCGCGCCCGCAGACAACGCGGGCGGGAACCCCGCGCCCGGCGGCGGGGGCCCCGGGGGCCCTGGCGGGCTCGATTATAGCGCGCAGTGGGCTGAGTACTACCGCAGCATCGGCAAGGTCAAGGAGGCCGAGACGATAGAGCGCCATTACAAGGCTAAGGTAAAGTCTAAAGTATATTTATTAACTATTTGAATCGTCATGATATTATAAAACATTTACCACCGGAAGGCAGACTTTACAAAGAAGAATCGGTAAGACAATCTGATAGTTGCTCCTATTAAACATAAGAAGAAACTATTGTAAATATAAACAAAAACGCAACTATTATTATATTTATATGTAATAATGTACACAAAAAAGGTCACTGTCCTGCGAGCGTTAAGAAATTGTTCAGATATAAATTATAAACATACTGATGACTAAACTTCGACATAAATACCTGTAGGCTATTGACTTTAAAATCTGCAATAAACATTTCAAACCTAACATTTCGAATATTGTCATAAACAGCAGCAACAGCCGCAGCAGCAACAACCGCCCCAACAACAATCTGGTCAATCGCCCGGCAACATGGGGCCCGGTGGACCTGGTGGACCCGGTGGTCCCAGTGGACCCGGCGGTCCCGGAGGCCCGGGGTACCCGCAGTACCAGCAAATGTACCCGCCCGTGTACCCGTACCCATACCCGGGTCCGTACGGCGGCGCGCCTAACGACTCCCATCAGTGAATAGGTACGGTACATCATTATTAAGTTTGTTATTTAGGTAGTGGGTGATGGGTAAAGGATGAAGAAACAAAAAATAAATACTTTGGGTTACGTAAACTTAGTGGTCTAACGTTACAAGTATTTGGAAGTTAGAATCATTGTGATTATAGCGGTTTTTTGATGATGTGTTAAACTGGTACACAGTACAGTACAAATTAGGAAATATTATATAGTTGTAAATTAATTAAGTCAAAACACAGTTTCTTGGTGGCCTGAAATAGATAAAAGTGTTAATTATAGTTACTATTTAAATTAAAAAAACCAACCAAAACCAACAAAAAAATGGCTGGCTGTGTGATTGGTTAAGATAAAAATTTAAAAAAATATTTTCTTCAAGTAAAAAAAGTTGGAGACATCCTTTACCTATCTTATTTTAATTTAATTATTTATGTAGTACAATATAGCCAAATTGCTTTACATAGGTTCAGATTTTGGTTGTTCATAATAATATTGTGTATTAATTATTTATGTTGAATGAATTACATTGATATGCTTTTTCATTTTGACTGTAGTGAATTGTATGCTTCCAATGTGTGTTTAATTTATATTTATTATGTCAAATGCTTAAAATATTAATGTATTGTGTGTAACTTTACTTGTGAATAGTGAAATATTTGTAATGCTCTAATCTGGTATCATTATGAGGTATTTGTATTTATTGAAGGTGGTTAAACTTAAGTTTTCGTTGCATGTTTTGTCAAAGTACGAAGGATTACATAAAGCAACATAATAATTACACATAATTTTGTATATATATAATACGGAATAATGATAACAACACATGTGTTCTTCACATGAAATATGCAAATTAATTTTAAACCTAATTTCTCTGTGACACATATTGATTATAGGAATATAAATAGCTCTTGTAATTCTATAAGTTGAAGTACCCTTTAATCTGTCAAACATTTAAAATAAGTTCAATATTGACTTTGTATAGTAAAACAATAAAACATTACCTCTTATAACCATTAAAAAAGTGTCGACACCTGTGTCGGTAGTGGTAGTAGCGTATGTGTGTATGTATGTATGTCCAGGTGTAGCGTGTGTAGTGTTGCAGATGTGTGTAGGCTCGGAGCTGCGTCCGGACAACGCTAACGACAACCCAACCTCTAAATTATGTGATTTTTGCCATGTCTCTATCTGATTGCAGAACCCGGTCCCGCTTCGACAAGGAATGAAGATACCTCCATTGTAGTTTTAACTTAAGCTAAGCGTACAGCCAAACGTTACTTGATACTTCCACCCATTATTAAAGCAAACATATCGTTTCTTGTCTATTTTGTGGGATAAATAATTATGAAGGGATGATATATGACGGCCGTGTGGACTATTTATGTATAATGTATGTCATGTTTCCTATGTATTTCGATATTGATGATTGTCAGTTTGTCCAGGTTAAAATATAGCCACACAGCCTAAAAAGATGTAACCGTGAACCGATGGAGCTTAGAGACGGAAAAAATGAGAGATTATGAGAGAGATACTCCGCTCTTCGAGGACTCGAGGTAAATGCACAGAGAGTGACTTACACATTGTGATTTCATATTGGATTCAATGAGCAATCTCATGTCTTATGCCGTGTACCTCGGTTGCAAGCTTGGCGATTGTATCGGACGAGCTCTTGATGGCTAAAAGCCCCTAATGCCTAAGTGTCCATTACTATCTACTGTTATATTTAAATTACAAATATGACATGTATGTTCTAGAATACATAAATAGGATACATTTAAAAAATAAGACAATTAAGTAAATGCAAGTCTAGTTCAGTATTGTATCAAAATCGTCAAGTGTGCAACTGTACCTTTGAAAGTATTGTGTATGTAATTTCGGAATTATGAACTACGATTTGAACCACTTTGTTTAGTATGTAAGCTAGGGACGACGTTTCGCGACTGTCTTAACAGCTCAATAGGTTACTAACAAAAATTCAAAACGGACGGTAGTTGCATAAAAATTTTAGAATGTATTAAAAAATTAGCTTTGATAAATCTAGGTGTGTATCGAAGGTAATGTGTCTACATTCCTCATGAATATTGTTCGACTCTAGAAGGTTCGAGAACGCATTGCACTGGGGAACTACCCTCATCATTGTACTAATATTAAGATATAAAGTGTATGTTAATTGATATTGTGTTCATTTTATTTATAATCACATATTCTCTCCACAGACCCGGAGGTAAGTTACCCTATAAACAATTGATATACATCTTCAATTATGATTTATTCATATTTAAACATGCCATGTTTTACTATACGATGATTTTCCATTTAAGTTTACATTTTTGATGCCATTTGATTGACATATATGTACATAGATGTGTTATCATAAGTTACCATTTAATTTTGGTTAATACGTGATTTTCATACTTGCTTTACTTTTGTCATTTTTACAATATTGCAAAAAACTACACCGTGTGATTTTACAGCATTACTTCACGATGGTTTTATGATATTATGCTTAGTTTTTATTAGTGGTTGATAATTATTTTATTACTATGACCTTTTTTCAATATTCATTTTGTGTGATGTTGTCGAATCTTATCAGTCTGTTGAAGGTGATCCTATTACCTCATAATAATGGCTTAAAATATAAAAAGTGGAGTCCAATATGGAAACCGTGGCGTGGCTGATAAAACGTAAGTAATCTAAACTCCCTATTGGTAAGTTTACAAATGAACTAAGAAATGTATAGATATGGTGTCACATTGACCATGAAGTCACAATAATAAATGAATTTACTACGACTGTATGAATATAATTATTATGTAGGTATAAAAAATGAAGTTTGACAATTAATTGATTACTTTTTCTACACTTGTTACTTAGATTTTTAGATTTAAAGTTAAGTAATAATTGCAATGACCTCATAGCTCTCATCACATCAATCGGTTAGACGAAATAGGTGATTCTAAAAGAGAAAGTATCAGTGAAAATCTTCTATAATAAATACATCATTTAACAAATTTTATTCTCCTATCCACTTGAATAAGTGTTTACAATATATTATACAGTATTTTTATAATACGTCTATGATTTTATACATAAAAATTAAAAAAAATACGAGTAAGAACGACGTTTGCCACCATAAACATTTTGTTTTATAGAAAATTTAATATATAAAGTACCCTGCTTTCAAATATTTTAAAACAATTACAGTTTGGTTAGTATATGTCGAATGTCTTTATTTTTATTTGAATTATTAATTTACTTCATTTTGTATTATCTGGCCTTTGGCGCCTTTTTAAAAGTCATTTGTCAAGGGTTGTGTTTTGTTGCCATTTTCAATATCTATTGACGTTCAATGTTTTGTTCAAATTATTTGCTTAAATATTATTTATCTGAAATGTTATTTTTCAATATTTATCAATGCTTTAACATTACCATGAGGTTGGTTTTCAACTGTGAAGAGGACTGGAAAAAAATAAAATTTATGATGAATTTCGGAGTTTTATTTATCACTGTATATACTTACTACTGCAATCTTATACCTTATCTTTATTTACTACAGATCTAATAACATAATTTAAAATTTACAATATAATTTTAACTAAGTGGCAGTTATAAACTTAATAGTGATTAAGAGAAAATTTACTAGGTACATAATTAATATGGCCTGAATAAGTATGAGTAATTATTCGGGCTACTATGAGTTATGACTGAATATTGAAATCTCGACATTTAGTATCTTCTAGGCGTTTCTGGTGAACTTTGGGAAAACGATGTAGAGGAGCCACTTGCTGAATGCATTAATTGTGTAAGTTTGGATAAAGGCGCTGTAGCCCACGGCTCTAAAGGACTACCTATTACTTGCACTGGTGAAATACTGAAACAAAAATTTATAAACAGAGAAAATAAGTATTTAAAGTCGATGTGAATATAACTTGGTAGGAAAATAGGCAGATCCGTTTAACATATTAGAAATAAATCATATGTTAACTCTTATCAATAATGTTATTGAAAATGAGCTCATTATTTAAAATAATACGTAATATACAAAACGAAAATGGGATAGTGATTAAAATTTGATGATAATCAATACGATAAAGTGACTAGAATTAGGTGAAATAAACATTACCGATTAAGCCTTGGTCTTGCAGTTTTAGGACGAACTCTTCTATTTAATTTGCTCTGTGGCGGGGGCGGAGCACTTTCTACGTCGGCGTCACTTCCGGCGCCTAAATTTAAAAAAAAAATATTTGGAAACGAAGGAATAGGATATTGATCTACTTAAAATTATAACGTCAGTTATCGTTTATTTCTATAGGTAACAATTGATCGTTAAATTGATATCTGTTAATTGAATTAGAGCCGTAAGCTTTTGTTGAGTACCTTGAATAAATAAAGAATGTTCCACTTGCGCTTGTCCTGTTGCTTGCTGAATACAGATGGGACGTGCTGCCTTCAGTCGATCATCTCGATATCCAGATTTCGCACTAAAACAAATTACGGATACTATTGAGGTGTAACTTTACTAATATAATTTAAAGTGCCGAAAGACACGGAATCTTTTTAAGTAGGAACCTGTAGAATGTATGTAAAAAATTAGAGCTAAAACGCATAAAAAAATCGTGATTTTCTATGACTTACGAATTGTTTCCTGAACTAATTGGCTCTTCCCAAGGAGCATCACTCTCAACTGCGCTGCTTTCTGATGCAACGAAATACATGGATCTGTAATGATCGTAATAAGTGCTACGCTGTAGGTACATATTAATATAAAATGTAACCCTTAATTTTAGCACATTTTTATCTGGAATATAAATAGGTACATACCTATTAACTACTAAAATATCTCTTGTATATCGGTTGCACATTAACGCTTAAACAACTAGACTGCCGTACATAATGCACATAGACAAAATGAAAAGATGTAATGCTACTTTATTCGCATTGCAAACATGGTTATAAGGAAGTTTTTTGGCGTTACTAAAGGACTCAACACATCTAATTATTTATATGAATTAGTCATCAAATCAAATTACCTGGCTGGTACATAGAGGTGAGGAGGAGGCGGGGCGGCGCGCCGGGACGCCGTGCGCGCGCGTTTTGCACGAGACGCACGACCAAGTACTGTATACTCTGAATAAACAAAAAGATTAGTTCTTATTGAAGTCAGTGCTGAGTTAGGACAACACACCTACCAATCTCATCCGCTCTGTATCTCTTCGAAGTTTAGTGAGGTTAAATACATGTAGTGCTGAGGAAAATTCCGTTGGAGCACCTGTGACTCCGACGAAAGTCGAAACGCGGGGCGCTGGAACATCGCGAGATTTTAGTCAGTTAGATTCCGACTCTATTTCCTTCCAGGGATTGTAGGTGTGCTTGATTTCCCCACGAAAAATAAAAACATAAGGTAGTGAGTGGCATAAGATAAAGCCAATCCTTGGATTTAAATCTATTGTTCATCCTATAAGTTAGTTGCACCACGCAGTGGGCTATCACTAAACAATATAGGTACACTAAACATAGGTAGTTCCGAAATATTTGAGAAATTGTTCACATTAACCTGCGAAAACCTTTTTTTATATTATGAAAAAGAAACTGCAAAAAAGAAATTACTAAGCCAATTTATTTTTGACAAAATTATGTAGATATAATTATAATTATGTAATTTTGTCAAAAATAAATTGTTTGGGATTTATTTTAAATTTTTCGGCATAGACGTATAATCTATACATCTATCTTTACATATAATAAAAACGTAACGAGTCGCTGTCTGTACATGGAAGATATATGAGAAAAAATATTATAGGAGACCTTTATTAACGCAATAGAACCCAAAACAATGATTTTTGGAATTTTTGTCTGTTTGTCTGTTTGTTTGTGCACGCTAATCTCAGAAACGGCTTATCCTATCCAGATGGGGTTTTAATTATATATTGTGGTAAGCTTCACTTAACATTTAGTGTTTAATTCATGTCAATCGGTTGATAAATAAAAAAGTTATGGCAATTTAAAGAATCACGTTGAACTTGCTGAACGTTTGATGGCGCGGGTTTTCTATGCGGGCGAAGTCGCGGGCACAGCTAGTGGTTTTATATATTTCTAAGATTTTTTTTATTTTCGCGATCTCTTAACACACTTGACCGTGAGCACTACGGCGGTGATCGACGTGTGTAGACAAATTAGTTTTCATTGAAATGGCTTATTTGGGTGCTCATATTCCGGTTCTAGGTGTTATTATTCTAAGTATATAAGTAGCGTCACGAATCTTTAGCACTGAACGAAACCGGCGCAGAAGTCAAAAATAAGGTATCGAGGGGACGGCATGGCGCGCGGAGCGCGTGATCGTCGGGTGCGCGAGTGTTGATTGGTTGTCCCAGTCGTGTAGTCTTTCTCGCACCAATATGTCAATTACGAGTGCGATTCTACCGATGCGCAGCTATTCTCGTCCAGCGCTAAACATCCGTGACGCGACCTATACTTGTATGTATTAATGAACGCACCTGATATAGGGTCGCTGTCGCTATGTTCCTGTCTCTCTCTGCGCCAGCCGCAGTCGGGCGGCGGTTGGTCGGCGGCCACCCCGAACAGGCCTGACACCGCGCCCGCCACCACTAGCCGCGCTGACGTCACGTTCGACTGAATTTATTACATTTTTTTATTTTTTTACACCTCTCATCTCACGTCTGACTGTTATTGATAGTAATGTCATATAAAAAATATCATTTTTACTTATGAACGTATTACACAGGGTAGACAGAGAAAACTATACCTAGACAAATTGTTAGCATCTGTTTCTTTCTCACAAGAGTAAGGGGAGCTTATGTCTATAACATGTAAAACGAAACGGTTTGATAATACTTATAAAGAGTTTACATGTAAGAATAGTATTCAAATATCTCAGAATCTTAATTATCGTTCAAATGACAACAGACATAAGTATACTAAAACTAAACAGCCATACAATTTTGTGTATTTTACAAAAATCGAAGCTTGCAGCGATGTACAGATAAAATTTATAAACATAAACATAATTTAAACAAGAAAGCTTACCCGCAAAATTACATTCATCATTATGTAGATGTTAGTAAAATATAGATTTAATAAATGTCTTACCGCAACATTAATATCGATTTCGGGGATGCCATTTAAATTCGAAGCCTTTTCAGCCAAATTTTTCAACTCTGGGCTGTTAGGGCCAACCGCCTCTGATTTCGTTATTAATTCCTTCATGTAATCTCTGAACACTTCGGGAGCTGAAATATATTTTATTTAATCACTAATTTTAAATAATCACTTCGCTATTGCTAGTAGGTACACAGGTACAGTTAGCAACAAAAGCTTTTTAACAAATTTATTAATTTAAGTACTTAAATATATAATAAGTAAATAAAAATACATAACTGTAGAAAGGTGTTCCTATTAATATTATTAACGCGAAAGTTTGTTGATCTTGCACGCAAAATCTATGGAATGCATTTGGCCGAAGTAAGTATAGCATGAAGATTTGACACTTTAAGCAACACATATACATAGAAAAGCCTTAGCGTAGCTTGCAAATAGACAAATTTTGCCCGTAATTAGTAGTTTATTTTAACTTTAAGATTACTTCATTAACATTTAGATATATATTAAATACCTATAATATAACCTAAAAGGTACATACTCACCTTTCTTGGCTTCAATTCTATTAACACTTTCTAGTAATTGAAAATCAACTCCTAAGAGATTTTGGTCACTTCCTAAAGGAATAGGTTCTCTCGTGGTCGCAACAGGAAGAGTACTAGATGCTTTATTATTTTGGAGTGGTAGTTGAATATTTTGAACTTGGTTTAATTGCTTCTGAGCGCCATTTATCAGAAGATCTGGCGGTTGTGGTTTTGCGTCAGTGCCTAGAAATAATAATTATGATATTTAATACCTACTAAATACTGTATATAATATAAAAAATTCATATAAGTAGGTACTGTCAACAACGAAATTTGATTAAAAGTTAAATAATTCTTACTACACAATGAAAAATACCAACAGTTTATTATATGATATCCATCGAGTTGCAAATATTGTAAGAAAAATTAATCAAAACAAATCTTTTCCCTTTCTAATGGGAGATAAGAGGGGAAGATTGTAATATATTATGTACTTATAACTTAATATATACTGAAGTATAAGTATTGTATACAAAGGAAAGATTCGATTTTTTTTCTAAGCATTGTATAATATTCGTAACTACTGTTTGTTATAAACAATTAAATAGTCCTACCAGTAGTTAGGTCTAAGTCTTGAGCAAAAGCCATAGCAGACAGAGCTGAAGACAGTGCTACTCCCCCGACGCCGGCTGCTTCTTTCACTACTTCAGGCGGCGGGACGCTGTGAAAACAATTAAATATTATAGTGTTAAATTGATGCTATGTTTATGAGGGTGATTTGTCATTCCTATCACCTATATGATTTTACCATTGTTTGTCAAAGAATATACGAACTTACAATTTTTAACTTCCAAATCAACTAAAGAAAATTCTATAATTCCTAGAGGAACAATCTTTTAAAAAATCGTCAGCTCTAAAATTAGCGACATAAATCAATTACCTACGCTAATTGGAGCATTATTACATATTTCGTGGCGCCAGAAAATGACAAACGAACGTGTTCTACAGCGTGTCTCTAAAACCCGAGAGCTACTAAAGACTATCAAAATGAGGAAAGTTGGATACCTAGGACACATCGTACGGCACGATAGGTACCAACTCCTCCAACTCATTATGATGGGGAAAGTAGAAGGGAGAAGACGCGCTGGTAGAAGGAAAAAATCGTGGTTGCGCAACATCCGGGAGTGGACTGGGGTAGCCACCGTCGAGCACCTGTTTCGGTTGGCTGGCGACAGACATAAATTCAAAGAGCTGATGGCAAACCTCCAGTAATGGAGTACCACCTTAAGAAGAAGAAGAAGAATTGGAGCATATAGATTTGAATTCCAAGCAGTAGATATTTCATTACAATAGCGGAAAAACTATTCTTTTTATTCCTAAGTATAAATGTTACATCATCATCATGTCTTTGGGTTCTTCAAGAAGAGAGCAAACATCTTTTTAAAAGGTTGGAAACCCACTCCAGAGCTGTCAAGCTACGCAAGTGTTCATGGGCGGCGATGACCACTTTCCATCAGGTGGCTTGCTTGCTCGTTTACCCCCTAAATATATTATAAAACAAATATTTTCATTAAGTATTAATATATTTATAGATTTTTCCTTTTATATACTTAAAAATTACATTCTAGAAACATCTATTTTTATGTATTATTTATATATTAATTGTCAACTTATATATTAAAGTATATATTTATGTTACACTCTTTCATCATCCCTTCTTTTCTCTCTTAATGTCATTCTCCCTCTTCCCCATTTTTCAGGCACTGGCAGAATACCAGCGCCGTGGCTAACTAATTACAGCTGAGCCAGGCACCTTTTCCTGGGCACAATGCACATACCTATACTTGTGTGTACTTTTTATTTGTTTGTAAATGTCTATTGTATGTTTCTTCAGATGTATTTTGTTTTGTGTATTGTGTTGTGGAATAAAGTTTTTATCTATCTATCTATACTCACGGAGCCTTTTTAGTAGGTGTGGATATGGAAACCCTGCCCCACATCAAACGACGAAGGTCCTCACCCGTAATGCCCCTCTTGCGGAGTTCAGCTATCGTCACTTTGCCTACACGCTGAAAGGTTTTCAGAAATTGCTTAAAGTATTCTTTTACTATGCCTAGTTATACCTTTGTTAAACGAGGATTAATGATAAATATTGTGTTTTCAACTTTGTTAAATTCGACTGATAATATAGGCATATGTTTTAATATTTTTATAGATATTTAGATAATGCTCCTATAGGTAAATTATGTTTATGTACTTCATATGGAGTTTGCATTTTATGGTTTATTAGTAGAGTAAATAATATTATCATTAGTTAACTAATGAAAAATGAAAAATTGAATATTTTAACTACATATTTCTTCACTTATATATCGAGAACTTTCAAAAGTACTTAGTAGTGCTTTCGCTGGATGCATGCAATTACATGTGCAGTGCCAGAAAATTAACAAATGTTTTTCTTAAATTTGACATTGATGGAAATTTCGCACTATGCTCTGTAAAAGTAGCGTCAAGAAACTTTAGCGCAGAACGAAACCTGCGCAGAAGTCAAAGATAAGGTATCGAGAGGACGGCGCGGCGCGCGGGGCGTTTGATCGTCGGGTGCGCGAGCGTTGATTGGTTCACCAGTCGTGTTGTCTTTCTCGCACCGATACGTCAATTACGAGCGCGATTCTACCGATACGCGACCTATAATTCAAAACTAGGCAAACCAACAAACCTTCCAATTAGCAAGCGCGCCTTTCCTCTGCTTAGCTCTAGTTTTGGCTTTACTCTTAATGACCATGACCCCTCTCTGCTCGTAGCGGGGGTCGTCGGAGGGCCCGAGCCCTATGGAGTACTCCTGGAGGTACTTGTGGGCGTCCTCTTGAGCCACGGAACGTTCTAGAGACACTACTATTTTGGCCCACTAAAAGTTATTGTAAGTCGTTAGTTATTTAATTTACAACTAGCCATGCCCCGCGGTTTTACCCGTGCATTTCTCGTTCCCGGAGCAAAATCGGGATAAAAAAGTATTCTATGTGTTAGTTCAGGGTATGACCTATCTACATACCAAATTACAACAAAATCAACAAACAAACATATGTTCTCACAAAGTTTCACATTTATAGATAATATTTGTAGGACTTAATAGATTGCTTTTCCGTAGAATATCTGTTTACTGATACCAGACTATCTAGTGAGGAACCATTCTGCTAATATCGCAAATAATACACCCACCTGCTTCACCCATTCCTTCTCCGACTGCTCTATGACGTGCGCGTAAGTGTTCCCCATCATAGCGATCAACATGTTCAGAAGTAGAATAGGTACAAATACCATGAAAACAGCAAACACTGTCTTCGTTAGGTTCGGATATATCGTCTGACCGAGCTCTGAATACTGCAATAAATTATAGGAACAATTTACTATTAGAGGAAATTTCTAGAATTCGTTGCGTCAAAAAGTTAAATTATTAGTTTTTTTCTCGTAGTAAAAAGCATCCGTCGACTTCAACGAAAATTAAAAATAGGCTCAATTGGTCCAGGCCTTGTTGGGTTATGCGCTTACTTAAAGAATTACGATTACGAACTATGATGTCTAATTTTATTTGGTTAATTATGTTTGTAAATTGAAAATGTGCAAAAATGAAAAAAAGAATGAGATTGTTGGTATACTTAAAAACGTAAGGTTCTTTGTATGTTTAGACCTTGAAAACTTCTTTCGGAACTTTTATATCTAAGTTATGAATAGATTTAGTATTTTAAGAGAATTATTTATATTATTTACTTACGCTATAGTCACCTAGGGTTATTTGAAACAACGCCATCCACGTACTTGGGTAACTCGAGTATAATGTTGATTGGACGTTTGGAAAACCTATAAAGAATACTTACTTAAAAAGCAAAGATTGATATAAAACTTTTGTAGTTAACGAGCTTCACTCGCATTTTAATAAAAAAAAATATTGGGAGTAGAAACTAGCCCATGTACTTTAGGATACCTCTAAGAATATGTTAACAAAATTTAATGAAAATCGTTCATTTAAAATTTTTATTTGTCAAGTTTAATCTTATAGAAACTATTATTTCACGTATATCATGAATAGTTAGGAACGAAACTCACCTTTATACAAAAAGAAGAATGATTGCGAGAAACCAAACAATACGATGCAGTAAATTATGCCAAAAGTAAACATGTCTCCAGTTATCATACTGTAGATCATTGTCACAAAAGGGCCTGTCAGCTTTACCGCTCTAGAATAGAATAAAAAAGCATATATTATCGACCATGTAACTGAAAAACCTCCTACCTTTTTAAGTCGGTTAATTATATATTTTTATATACTTTTTGACAATGTTGTATCGATTATTAAATCTAGTGAATTCAATCTGAACTTTATGTAATTTATTTATCAAGTCATTTTGAGAAAACACATCTTGAGACAGCAGCTTAGAATTTAAAGCTAAGTTAGTTTAAGAAATTTTTAAACAGCTTAAGTCGGGACAACTCAAATTCAATCAATTTCCGATATCTACTTTTGTCTGTTATCATAAACAAAGCTAAAATAGCGGGAATGTCTTACCCTGCAAAGAACATAAGCAAAAACCAAGATCCAGGTAGAACAAATATCAATATTGCTTCTTCAAGCATCGTCTGACGTCCGATTCTCGCCGGTATACATGCTAGGAGTAGCAGATTCGATGCCAGGAATATGAATTTTGCTGGCTCGTGGATCTGGAATAAAATAAAATAAAAAAAATGGTTTTAAAAACATGGTAACAAAAAATTTTCGGAAATAAAATAGAAATAAAGATAAACATAAAAATATTTAAGCATAGCCGTTGCCATCTAGTCTAACCCCTAAACCACTGAACCGATTCTATGGAAATTTGGTGAGATAATTAAAAAAAAAAAAACATTTTTGCTCCTAAGAAACACAAGTAAAAATAGTGATGTCAAGAAGGTTCTTGTTATTTCTTAATTAGGAACTCTTTAAGGCCTCCTTCTAACTTTGCTATTTATTCCGGTCCTGAGCCATTTGGAGCCAATGAAGGAACTTGAACTCTTACCAATTGTTTAAAATAAGCAACAACGCCCTGGTTCTTAAGTTCATCTCCTTGTTGCAGGATAATGTAGCATAGAGTGCTCATAATAGTCCCCAATTCGCAAGCTAAACGGATTCCACTCCTTGCGTCTGTGATCTCGAGACCCCAGTCAGGGTACGCGTCAGCTTCTACGCTACTGTGACGAAGGTATACTGATACTGATAGGAGTAGAAGATGTAGCATTAGAATCATTAGACGCTTGAGGAACTTTTTCTGTAAGGAAAACACTGGGTTAGGTTTTTGGCCGGTTTAAACTAGCCGTTTGGAGAGGTTAGTCTAATATCTCAGTCTAAGACTAAAAGAATAATAATCTAAAATAATTATTTTTAGTTCCTTTCTTCTATTTATAATAGGTATATGTAGTTAAGATTCTCTGAATGTAGTTAAGTACGATATTAGTTCAGTAGAATCAAAGATAATATAAGTATTTATATATTTAAAGGCATGTAGAAACAAAATGTAACAAACGACTTTTGTAGCCTAGTCCTTATATTAAAAATATAAAATATAGGTATATCTATACTAATATATAAAGCTGAAGAGTTTGTTTGTTTGTTTGAACGCGCTAATCTCAGGAACAACTTTATCAAGGAAGGCTTTAGGCTACATAACATCACGCTGTGACTATAATAGGAGCGAAGATATAATGGAAAATGTGGAAAAAAATGGGAAAATTATTCATCTTTGAGGGCTTCCTTTGGATTCCTCATAGGAAACGTATATGATGTTTAAAAATTTAATTTTGTTAATTGTTCCTATCGGTATTTAAATAGATTCATACGAACCCTTGCAAATGTTTTCCATTTTTCCTCGAGCAGACGTTGAATAATTCCACCATCAAGCATATTTAGATGCTCTTGTTTCGTTCCGTTGAGGATAATAAACAGGGCCGAGTTCCAGTCTTAAATAAATAGGAAATATATTATAAAACTTTTATTAAACTTTCATAAATCTAAAAAAGTCATAGAGAGACTTCATATTAACGGAAATCGTATTATTTCTATTTTCTTTCTTTTTTTACTTGTAGTGTGTTGGTGGTACGACATCATATAAGTAGTCTTTAACAAAACATAATACTCCTATTTTTGCTATTTAGACAAAGCTAGAATAGAGGTAGATATTATATTTTGTAACTATCAAACTTATTATTTCATTTTCATATCCTGTAGTCATGCCTTTCCGAGAAACATTCGAGCGAGAAAGGTTTAAACAAACATACTTGTACGACCGTCAGGGAGAAGAGTGTCCAGGGCGTTCAAAGGATACGCCGAACACGTTATGTTGGAGTATCTCCAGAACTCTCTTGAAGAGAGTTCCAACATTTCCCTGAAGACTGACGCTCTGCCCAGTTGACAGGCTAGTGTTAGAGGCGTGAATCCAGCCTTGTTCTGTCTACCGTTGCTAGCTGGGACCTTCGGATGTCGGAGAGCGTAGCCGAACATATCCTGTAAGTAAAGTTTTTTTTTAACATAGAGGGCAAACCAGCAGGCGAGCCACCTGATGGAAAGTGGTCATCGCCGACCTTCAACAATTGTCTGTCAACAATTGCGGAACTTGACAGCTCTGGAGAGGTTTACCATTTTAAAAGATGTACGCTCTCTTATGAAGCACCTCAAGTCGTAATTCATTTGAAATAGCGCATGTGAGAGCTGATTCTACAAGGTGTAATAATCTAAAAGTGTAATAACTACTATTCAGTAGTCAGTATCCAGTATCAGATAAATCCTGTCTGATGCTTAATTTAGACTAGCACTTCTCTCATAGAATATGTTATACTAGCCTCAGCCCTCGGTTTTACCCACATTTATGCAAATATAGTACCTATCTATAAAATTTAACATAAACCCTTTTGAAACACTCTATCTGATAAGGCCTTGAAAATCGGTTGTGTAGTTTTAAATATTTGAGCATACATAGGGACAGACAGCGACTTTGTTTTATACATAGTATAATGATAACAATGACCGGTATTGTTAATAAATATGTAAAATACCAAAGTCCTTTATCTCTAGTACTTACCAATTTGTCGCAAACGACAACCATATGCAGTATCATATTTCCAAAAGAATCTTGGGCATCAGGATCAGCATCGCAGTCCAGGAGGAGATTGTAGACTCCTTCGTTGGCGCAGCACGCCGCCCACGCGAGAGGAAACTCCCCCAAATACGCTAACCCTTCGTAGTTTGTTTGACGAGTTGGTGGTACGCGTTGCTGGTCGCGGGGGAGGAAGAAGCTTCCTTGACAAATAGTTATTAATAAATTAATTATAATAATTCAGGACACTGATTTAAAACAGCGCCATCTAGTTCCAAATTAAGCAGAACTTGTGTTATGTCAACTAGATAACGGATAAATTACATATCCATACTATTCTTTCGTAAATTCATACATATATATTTATATAAGTATGAATAAAATAAAAATAACAATATCCTTAGGCAATAGCAATGCAATTTGAGATTAACTTATGTTATTAAAACGTTGAAGGTAAGGCCGCTTTGTTTTTAGATTATTTTAAAATTCGTAAATTAGTAAATTTTAAGATTTAAGACGTTAGAAACTGAAAGATTCTGGTCAATTAGGATTTAGGTAAGTAAAATCTAGCAGGTTAGTCGGATTTATTTTTTAAATAACATAATTAAACTCTGTTTAGGTACTAGACGATATTAAGACGTAGGAAACCGAATGATATGAAAGAAAATGACCATTACATTCTTAAACGAAAACTTATAAATATAATAAGTCTTATATTATTGAAGCGTACTTATTAATAGCTTTATTAATAAGTACTACTTACTACGTATTAGTTATCAACGCACAAAAACGCCTGTACGAATTCATTTTAATTATTAAAACCCTAAGTTAATAAATGTATTTTCATACCTATAGCTCGTTGGTTGACATCTGCACCCGCTTCAACCAAATCTTGAACCAATTCATTATTGCTATACGCGATAGCAAGATGTAATGAACTGGCTCCTGCAATAAGTTTTAATAAGATTACATTATAGGCACGAAATAGTTCAGTGTAATACTAAACTACATTTCGTCAGTAGTTGTAGCTCTCGCTTTGATATACCTAATTTTTGAAATCAAATTTGAAGATTGAGATCAAATCAAATTTGAGAGATTTCTCAATTCGATCGTATATATGCTTTTTATTGAGTTAAAATGTTCTAAATCAGATAATAACATTATAAAATTGTCCCCTTCAAAATCAAACTTCAAAAAAGGGAAAATGCAGTTTTATAACGTTATTTTGCACTACACTAGCCACGCTTAGCTGACCCGTGCCCACTTCGTTGGGTATAATGTTAATTATCCTTTTCGGTTTATTATATAGCCTATGACACTCAGCAATAATGTGGCTTTCCATTGGTAAAATCGGTTCAGTAGATCCCGAGATTACCCCTTATAATTTAACAAACACACAAACTTTACTTCTTTATATATTAGTATAGATATAGATAAACGTTTCTCTTGTATCACGCTATCTGATAAAAAAATCGCACTGAAAAGAAGAAAGCCATCTTGGTTTTAATTATCTAATGATAATGAAGTATTGATGATGAGTATATAAGTATAGTGATGTTTGAGTATATAAGTATACTTAGGCCGCGTCATTTATGTTTAGCGCTGGACGAGAATAGCTGCGCATCAGTAGAATCGCTCTCGTAATTGACCTATTGGTGCGGGAAAGACAACACGACTGAAACAACCAATCAACGCTCGCGCACCCGACGATTTTTGACTTCTGCGCAGGTTTCGTTCAGCCCTAAGGATTCGTGACGCGACCTATAATTAAGAGTAATTATATTTGCTAGAAATTACCTAAATATTCTTCTCCTTCGACGACATCTAGTGACAGTTTGGGAAAACATTTAACTAACGTCCGGGCCAAGCGCGTGTGTATCTGTGAATTTAAATCATTATTTTAAATTTTAATCTATTCTTCTATGCTAATATATGCAGCTGAGGGGTTTGTTTGTTTGTTTGTTTGTTTGTTTGTTTGTTTAAACGCGCTAATCTCAGGAACTACTGGTTCGAATTGAAAAATTATTTTTTTATTGAATAGACAATTTATCGAGGAAGGCTTAAGGCTACACAACATCACGCTGCGACTAATAGGAGCGAAGAAATAATAGAAAAACAAATCAACGGGGATGAAGTCGCGAACAACAGCTAGTTAGGATATAAATATAAAAAGTTTAAATAGTAGGTAGTTAGGATATAAATATAGTAAGTTTAAAATATTTATTTATTATTCATTTTGTATCTTGTACTGATAATACCTCAAAACATATGTTTTAATTCTGTAAAAATGCACTGCTTAGAAGGCGTTTCAAAAATTATCAAAGGAAAATGTTTATAATGTTGACGTTAACTCTTATTATAGGTAATTCGATGTAGCCGGCTGCCCGCATGCAAAAACATGACTCATGCGTTACCCCGCTCTGAGGCGTTCCATTGTGCTAGTCAAAAAAGTGTTTTTTTTTTATTTTTTTTTTATTTTACAGTAACAAACGAACCTTAGTATCGCATATAATGAGCACATGCAGTAAAGATTCTCCAAGTGCACCTCGGTAGCTCATCTGCCAGCAGGCGGTGTGGTCCTCCCATTTCGCCAACGGGTCGTGGGGAGAGAGCGACGCTTCTATTGGCAACACTACCTAAACATGGCAACACTTTCTGTCATTCTAAATAAAAAATTGCTTACTTTTTGGATTGCATTATTTTGAATAAAGAACAATTTAAAAAATGAATACATATGTAATAATAATAATAATAATGCTCGTGGAACGTATTTAAAATATAGATATACATATAGAGATTCAATAGAAAGAGAAGAAAATAAGAAGCGAAACGACGTTCTTTGTTGCTCTCCTCTTAGTTTGTACCTATAGACTTATAACGCATAGGTAGTCCCTTAATTAATCGGTCCGCCGTAAGTGAAGCCAAAACTGTATGTAAATGTAAAGATAACGTTCTTATACTCGCTGACACTGATCGATGACAATGTTACTAGATAAAAAATTTACCCTATAAATGTGGAAAAATGAAATCTACATGAAACATACGATTTTGATGTGATACACTGCGGCCTATGTAAGTAGACCAAATTGTCTACTGTGAAATGGCTTCACTATGCGTACTCAAACTGCGGTTTTAGGTGTAATTATTATATGTACTTACCTGTTCTTGTTCTCGAAATTTCCATCTTAAATATTCAGCTCTGTTTATAACTCTGCCGCGGCCGCCTGCATACATGTATCCGGTGAATTCTTCCCGTATAAGCTTTTCAGCTGCAGACATGCCGCCTTTTGTATACGTCTCTAGTAATATGCCACCTGTGTCCAGTATAAAAATATAAGTAGTAGAAAGGTAGTTTAAGAAAAGTTATATTTTAGCTAGGTAAATTGAGAGTTTACTTTTCCCAAATACAAATTTAAAAATATATTTTTGATAATAATTCTGAAAAATAGTTTACTGATCATATGGAACTTAATAATGAGCCCTTTTTTAGTCCGATTTTCCGACTAAAAAAGTCGTTGGCCATTAAAGAGCTCATGGACTCTGTCAGGACGGTATAGGTCGCATCACGAATCTTTAGCGCTGAACGAAACCTGTGCAGAAGTCAAAAATAAGGTAAGGTAAAAATAAGTATCGAGGGGACTGCAAGGCGCGCGGGGCGCATGATCGTCGGGTGCGCGAGCGTTGATTGGTTCCCCATAGTGTTGTCTTTCTCGCACCAATACGTCAAAATACGAGCGCGATTCTACCGATGCGCAGCTATTCTCGTCCAGCGCTAAACATTCGTGACGCGACCTATAGCAACCAAAACCCTTCTGTTTTCTAATTGTTTATGATATTACTTATACTTATATCAAACCTTTTTTCCATACCTTTTTTATAATCCGCTAATTTATATAATACTGTATGGTCCTCGCTGCTAGGCTGAGATATAACCCGGTCTAAAACGGACCCCACGGCCTGTACGTTCGTTGGAGAACATAATTTTCCAAGAGTTGTGCCCATTTTGCTGAAAACTATCCTAGTTTTTCAATTGCAGAGCCTGGTGCGACATTTCGATCACTGTCAATTCGGAAAACACATTTGTTAATTTTCGACGACCGCTTGGCGCAGTGGGTAATACACCATCTACGCGAAGGGACGTGGGTTCAATTCCCACACCGGAAAAATATAGTTGTAATTTACATTTGTATTTTTCTGGGGTCTGGGTGTTGCTATGTATTGTATGTATGTATTTACAAAAGAAAAGTAATGTATATGTAATTTATTCCGTTATCTAGTTGCCATAACACAAGCTTCGGCTTAGCTTGGAACTAGATGGCGCTGTGTATAAATGTCCTGAAAATATGTATTTATTTTTATTTTATTTCTGTCACTGCACGTGTAATTACACGCATCCAACGAAAGCACTACTTAGTACTTTTGAGTGTTC
Source organism: Eurema hecabe (assembly GCA_026213755.1). Taxonomy (NCBI): domain Eukaryota; kingdom Metazoa; phylum Arthropoda; class Insecta; order Lepidoptera; family Pieridae; genus Terias; species Terias hecabe. The sequence goes on along the minus strand of JADANM010000147.1, from coordinate 5,961,957 downwards.
TCGATATATGAATGACGAAAGATGTAGTCAAAACATTCAACGTTAAGCATAATTCGGAATAATGCTATAATTGAAAAATTAATTTTAATTTAATTTTATACGTACGTACTATAAAATAAATTGTGAAGAATATTCAAAGTTCGAAATTAATTTATTTAAAATACACGCTACGACAATGATAGCATTCCATATTTGAGCCATGAAATATAGGTACAAATAGACTTTGTGCCAGAAAAGTTAAATTTTAATTTTGCTATTAATTATGTACCTTCAGTTATTGCCACAAAATTTAAACACAAAAACACACACAGTGACTTGTCCTATATACATAAGTAAATTGTATACATTGTTTCTTTCTACCCCATTTTTTGTTATTAAATTTATTATAGTATCGTTAAATTAAATTAAAAATAAAAATATCATAACTTACGATTATTAAATCCTTTTGTAGTAACTCGGCCATACCATTAAAGTAATACTTTCATTAAAAACAGCTTCCATTATTTGCACTAAATCTAGACAATAACACTATACAAATAAAAAATATTAATAAGTAATATTATATCTAAGACATGTATGTTTACTTATAAGTAACATATTCCAGTGAAAATGACTATAGGTATTTTTAATGATAACAATTATTCTCTGTTATTTTTGTTGCTTAGTAACAAACGTTCTTAGGAGCAAGGTATCATCATTACATAGTATGTATAAAACAAAGTCGCTTTCTTTTGTCTGTCCATATGTATGCTTAAATAAAACTTCTTAAATCTTAATCGATTTTAATGCGTTTTTTATATCAAATAGAGTGATTCAAGAGGTTTATGTGGGTAAAACTACGGGGCGGCTATTTCTTATATGGAATAAATTTATATCATATAAGAGCGCCAAAAAAGACCTTATCAACGCTTTAGTTGTTAAGACATACTAATAGACAGTGAAACATTTACTTTCGCTGTTTCCTATTTTGAATATAAGTAAGAATTTATTTACTGTGTCGTCTGTGTGCGTATATCATGTTTTATATAGATGGGCTAGTTAAAGTTAAAATATTTAATGCCATTTGCCGCTGAAAGTAATATCCCGCCATCTGCTGGTGATATGGGAAACGTAACAAACTCAATATCTCAAATTTTGATAAAGTAAATAGCATATACACTAGATGGCGCTTAAATAAAACACTTATAAAGTTGAGAATAGATATTTGGAAAAAAAAGTGTGTGTGTAAAAGACAAAAATATTAAATTTAAAAACGTCATTGTTACCAGTTAATTAAGTAAATTATTATATCTTTTTGAACAAACAAAACTAAATCAAACATTTATAAGTTCTTACACTGCAGGCAAATTGTCATTAATTACAAATTACAATTATTGCGTATGTAGAATGAGCGATTTATTATGGCAGTTTGAAAGAATGTTGATAGGTGCATTTATATGCATGTACTCGTATTAAACTGGTTTGAATGTCGGTGCGTGCATAGGTCGCGTCACAGATGTTTAGCGCTGGACGAGAATTGCTGCGCATCGGCAGAATCGCGCTTGTAATTGACGTATTCGTGCGAGAAAGACAACACGACTGGGGCACCAATCAACGCTCGCGCACCCGACGATCACGCGCCCCGCGCGCTGTGCCGTCCCCTCGATACCTTATTTTTGACTTCTGCGCAGGTTTCGTTCAGCGCTAAAGATTAGTGACGCTACTTATACCCTTGTGTGTTTGCACCTTTATAACGATTTATTATCCCGACAGTATTTTCTTCAAAACTCAAAGCGGCCCATAATGATACTAGACCATTAGGCGTCGATTACGTCTTTTTTATACATATATTGTAACTGTAAAGTATGGATGAATAATGAATTATTTATTATAGGGCTTACAGCGTAATAGGTATAATATTATCATTACCAGATAGGTTATCTATCCGATTCTAACCTGCTAATACGAATTATTTTAAAACATATTAACGCTTATAAAATGTATTAAACAGTTTGAAGTACAGTAGGATAAATAACCCCTTTAAATGTCAAAATTAGTACGAACATTACGTATTTTCGTTCGCGGGATCGTTTCGTGTACTCAGCCCTATATAGAGGGGACGTTGACCTCATATTGAACTGTATTTTAAAAACTAGTAGCATCCCGCGGTTTAACGTGCGTAGTTTTAGATGCCGTTTCAATTCCGAGATAAAAAGTACCTATGCTATGTGTTAATCTAAGGTCTGATTTACGTGTAAGCCAAATTTATAACAAATGTATTAGGTAGTTATGGTGTTTTTTTTAAGAGGGGAGATTATAAAAAAATATTATAAATGGCGCATTATTTGTTACTTAAAAATGTTTTAAATAAGCTGAGTGACAGCATTTCGAGTCATTATTTCATTTTATTACCGTATTGAAAAAGTACATTACACATTACAGTACAACAACTAGCCCGCCATCATGTTAGATTTAAAATGACGTCAAACAACTTTAGCGCTGAACGAAACCTACGCAGAAGTCAAAAATAAGGTATCGAGGTAGCGGGGCGGCGCGCGGGGCGCATGATCGTCGGGTGCGCGAGCGTTGATTGGTTGTCCTAATCGTGTTGTCTTTCTCGCACCAATACGACAATTACGAGCGCGATTCTACCGATGCGCAGCTATTCTCGTCAATCGCTAAACATAAATGACGCGTACTATACCTATATACAAAAAAATTGAGTAGCTATATTCCACCCGAACATGCATACATGGCAAGATAAATAAACGTAAAGTCAATACATAGTGACCTTGGCACAAAAAATGAACTACCTACATCTATTCTAGTCTTTAAACCACGTGGGTTAGCCCGTGTCTTAATACCTACGTAAAGGAATACTCAAAGTTTCATCAATTGGTCTATGAACAATTCCATCTCGATATAGTATAAATTATATGAATACATTTAAATTCAACCCTATCATTGTACCTTTTGAATTTCATCAACATTTTTATTTCAAAACATTAATCACTTTGAAATCCTGCCTGGATTTCTAGGGTTCTATAGACAACAAAGAAAAATACACGGTGAAAGTATCTGCGTGTAGTGTACTACCGATAGCAGCCTAGCTAAGCTAAAAACAGAATTATGTATTAAGATTCTATAAGCATACATGTTAATAATATTAGTATTTTGTTAATAAAAAATGCAGTATTACTTTAGTTCCGGGAGGTATGTGTTGTTATTTTTAAAGGATTTTTTTTTATTTTATTTCAGCTTATTAACACCAACATTTTCAAAAAAGAGGACATATCTATAACTCTACTATTTTTATCTTCACTTGTTTTGTTATAAATTTAAAAATAAAATATCGAAATATCAAACTTATAGATCAATAATTTAACTAACTTTGTATATTAAATTAAGCTAGAGAACCCTACATAGCTAATAGCACTTTGCCTAAAACATTCTTGACCAAATTTTTCTTTATTAATCTTGCAATGAAAACTGAAAACACATCATATCAAATATTTAAATAAATATATAATTTCTATTCTCATAAATACTATCGTGTCTAAGCGTGTCTATTTTTAATATACAGATAGTTAAGTAACATAATTTACTATTTAGTATGCACTCATAAATATAATATAAGAAGTATAAGCCCCTGTCGTTACGGCACGTCTATTTAGTATGAAAGTATTCGTGCAAGTGAACTGTGCCCTGTGGAGTTATAATCGAAAGAACCTTAGTTCCTAAATCGTCCCACGTTGTTCTCATTATATCAATATAATAGACCAGCGCGAGAATATATATCTCGCTCTTTCGCACCCATTACGGCCATGCGCATGCCCCCACGAAGTGAAAAGGTAGATTACGCCATTTTGTTTTCAAACGTCGACAAGTTCGTGACTCCGCGTGAATGTAATACAAAAAATGAATTTGGCGTTTTCAAAAGAGTGTTTGTCAAACATACATACTATAAACCAAAAGTGTATATAATTGTGACTGTGTCAAAGAAATATCGTCAGTTCGTCGATAAAGAATAGCTAAATACGGTTAGTATAACATTCGCAGCCTTGTTATCATGACGTCCATGTCGTAATGAAAACTAACATCGCGTTAAATTACTTGAATTTTTGTATCTTTGTATGGCGTATTTCTGCTTCGAAACCTCTTCAGTATAATAATTCGGCTTTCGGAACGTGAAGAAGGGTTAAAATAACTGGTTGTAACAGAATTATTTTTGTTAATTCAATGACGTAGCGACTAGCGACCGTCTCGGTCGGCGCGTGGTATCAATCTGTCGGGGTCGGGCGATTCGAATTCTTAATTCAAGTTTTACATTCTACCATCTTTGAAAATTATTAGTTTTGTTTTTTTAATATAACAAATTATTAATATAGATTATAGAGTAAACATAATTAAGTTGTTTATTCAAAAGTATTTTATTTATTTAAAATTTAGTATTGGTAGATAATTATATATTCTTAAAGTTTTGCGCTATGCGCATGATTCGACTAGGTATAACTTTCTCTTTCATTTTTAGGTTTTTTTATTTATCGGCGCGGTGGTTTTGTCCGCGTAATATGTCTATAGTCTTTCAAATAGACATGTGAACTATTTTATAATAATATTTCTTAACAGTTAATATTTTATATTTTTTTATCTCTAAATGAAGTTGCTGTACATTATTATGTTACGACACTTACTAAAGAAATATATTCAAGTCAATGAGGAAATTGAAAAAGGTTGTATGCTATACATATGAAATATCTACATATACTAATATTATAATATTAAAGAAGTAAGGCTTGTGTGTTTGTTAAATTGTAAGAAGTAATATCGGGATCTACTGAACCGATTTTAAAAATTCTTTCATCTATAGAAAGCCACATTATTGCTGAGTGTCATAGTATTAGGCTATATAAAAAACCGAAAAAAAAATTACATTATGCCCAACGAATTGGGCACGGGTCAGCTAGTACCTATCTAATATACATTTACATCATATTATGTTAGGACATAAATAAATAATATTTTTGTCGATATATATTAAGAGCTAAATTTATAAATGTACAAATAAAACTATTTCGCTTTTATTAAATATTTGATCTATAGATTAAGATTGCTTTTTCAGACGTCAAAAATACCTTTATCATAATTATTATCAATGTGGTGTTAAGTTTTACTAAAAATCGTTTTAATAAATCCCAAAGGAAAATCTAATTTTATCAAAATCGGTTTAGTAGTTAAGTAATGATTAGTTATTGAGTTACATTCGCAGTATTACTAAGTAAGAATGA
>JADANM010000147.1:5915662-5938675 GCA_026213755.1 Eurema hecabe | reverse complement strand
AAAATTAGAAAAAAAATTATTTTTGCGGGGCTATCTTCTGTGAGCCGTTTAACGGTATTGTAGTAATTTTGCTACAATGTTTTTATTCTGTGCTTGTCAATTTTGACAGCTAACGAGAGTTTTGGCGGGAATTGTGCGACGTCTATATGTAATCTCGATTGAATATTCCTTTTTTGGTGCATAAAGTGATTTAATGTATGATTGTGATAGTGTATCATGCAGTAAACTAGCTAATAAGTGTCCAAGAAATGAAGAATTCATTTGAGAGCGCTTAGTAGCGCCGTTCCGATTGCTCCAAGATTCGTCTAGGTTCTTCGTAAAGTTCACTATCACTTTACGAAGGGCAGAAAGAAATGAAGTGAAGTGTAAAAATAATAAATAAGATATGACCTAAAGGTCTTTGTTACCAGGTCATTAAATTAAATAAAAAAAAAAACAGCTAACGACAGCTGATTTTTTAGATTTTAATTTCAAAATATAGTTAACCTTATTGCTTTTAAATATATTTAATTATATAATAAGTAAAATAAATATTCAATGATATCTAAACGACTCATACATTTAGCGCAATTAAGCGCCGTAGGAATAGCTGGATACTTTGTAGGGAGCAGGGACAAGAAAACTATTAATCATGAGTGTTCCGATGTAAACGGAAAAATATTACGGAATTTACCAGCTCTGCCCGTATTTGGTACAGTATCTGCTGCAGTACCATTCTCTGAAAGTGGAGGATCAAAAGATAGGGTAGGTTTCATTCATTTTTAGTGATATAAATAATAGTTCACCTAGTATGTACATTGATTCTATTTTCTGTAGTTGTGTCAATATATTACATTTATCATTGTAAATAGGTTTTTATTTCGACTTTTTAATTATTTTAACTAGCGTTTACAAAAACTAAACATTTTTATAATTTTTCAGATTTCTGAAATAATGAAATATGGCTTTCCTGGAATGGACAATATTCGTTCTTATGATGATTTTGTTCTTTCATATGACCGTCGGACAAGAGTTCCTCATTGGGTATTTGAACATATTACTAAGGATCACATTAGTAAAAACGATGCAGTTGACCGAAGTAAATGTGATTTTAAACCAGATGAAAGTATTCATCCATTTTTCAGGTTAATGTAACATTAATAATAAATATATTTTTTCATAATACTTAAGACATTTTTCAATAAGATATTTATGGACTTTCGAAAGAATTTCTTATCAAACATTTTCTTATTTAGGATTAATATTAAAATGAGGTACTTCATGTTGTCGCAGTTAAAGCATAAGATGTTATCTATTTATTACTTTATTTAACATCAAATTGACATATCCTTAAAGCTTATGTTATAGAATATAATTATTATAGTCACATAGATATGATTATAGTCACATAGTCATGTAAGGTAGAGAATTAAACCATCTTTAACATTATGTTTTCAGATCACAAAATACAGATTATAAAGGTTCAGGATTTGACAGAGGGCACATGGCTGCAGCGGGCAATCATCGACTCGCCCAAAAACATGTTGATCAAACCTTTTTCTTGACCAATATGGCACCACAGGTTAGTTTCAAACTAAAATTTAAAACAGTAACTTTAATACTCTTAATGGTGATTCCTTTTTGTATATTTTACTTTAATTATGTATAGAAATATCAAAATCAGTGTAAGAAAAAAATTTGTTAACATCTTCAAATGTATACTTATATAGAGAACTGAAAGGCTTGTTTGAATTTAATTATCTCTTTTATTATGTCTAATATTAAAAATATTTCACATATTTATATTTTGACAGTTTAACATTAACATAACACTTAAGACGTTAGTGTGGGTGGGGTTTGGTATTATCGTAAATGGATCATATTTATAATTAAATTTACTATCCCAATAGTTTCTTTAATAATAAACATAATAGACATTCCTCTTGCTAGGTAGGGCAAGGATTTAATAGAGATTCCTGGAATAGACTGGAAAAGCATGTGCGGAAACTTACTAAAGTATATGATAATGTATATTGCTGCACGGGACCACTGTATTTACCAAGGTATCCTTTTTTTTCTACATTCAAGTCGAATAAGAATATGAAAGTTTGACAGACAATTTTCCTTATTTATTTTTTATTCTTCGTTGGAAGTCTTTTAATTAGTCTCTGGTGCATTTCTATGATTTATTCTAGAATGGACAGACTTCCAATGTTATGTATAACTTATAAGTGATTTTTTATCTTAAATTACTTTGACTGGCTGTGCTTAATTTATTTTAAACATTTATAAATACATTTCCAGTATACATTGTATTTTATATTAATGTCACAAATATAATTTTTAGAAAGGAGTCTGATGGCAAATCGTATGTGAAATATCAAGTCATAGGAGCAAACACAGTTGCAGTGCCCACACACTTTTACAAGGTGGTTGTTGGAGAGGCAAATGATGGTAGCCTGCATTTGGAGTCCTATGTAATGCCGAACCAAAGACTTCCTGATGAGACACCTGTGTCATCTTACATGGTGAGTTTGACACAACACAACTAATAAAATAATTGGGTTGGTTAAAAAATATACAATGTGTAACAGAATGTGTGGTAATATTTTTGCGTGTTGTTCAGATGCTCATAGGTAGTCTATATAAAAGTCCCCGCATTAAAATAAACATATTTGAGATTTTTTATTTCATTAATTCATCAATAAAATCGATAATATGAATCAAAACAAAAGTATTACATCACTTTTCGAATTCTAATGACAGAGACAGAAGTAACTTTTTCAATGAAATGCATTGTCATAGGGTCGTGCGGTTATTGACACGTTACAGCTGATAGCTCAAAAGTGATGTCGTAGCGTCGATAAATTTAAATATCGATATGCTAGTCAATAGAAATAAAAAATTTAATATCTTGATGAATATATTGATAATAAATAGTTCAAATGAAATTAATTTTTAATACATTCATTTAAAATTAGGTATTCTTTGCAATCCTTAAATATATCCACGCACTTCTGTTACACGTTGTATATCTATAAATTTATCTTGAAATAATTTCTAAAAGAGTATGGATTACAAGTGTAGTATTACATATATCATTAAATGTAAGTTAAAAAATAAAGCAATTTTTTAACCCATGTTTTCATTAAAGTTAAATATTTGAAAATAACTAAAAAATAAAATTTAAAACTTCTTTACCCATATAATTCCTTTTTGTAACAGGTACCACCAGAAACCATAGAGAAAGCTGCTGGATTGTTATTCTTTGACAAGATTCACCGAAGCAAATTGACCACAATTAATGGGAAAAAAGTATAAATAATAACTGAATCTTAGTACAATTTTTAAGTATTGACGTTTATATTACTGTATATAGATTAATATAATAATTGTTTTAAATAAATAATATAATTTTTTGGTTTATTGTTAATCCCAAACCTTGAATACATAAATGTTGTGTAGAAAGTTTTAGTTGATTTTAGTCATATGTGTCTATAATAATGTTTGGTCTAGTGTTGGTGTCACCTTCACATATTGTGGATTTCCACTAAATTTTTTTTAAAGTGGATAGTTACATGTAGATTACAACTGACAGCAGGAATGTTTCACTTTTAATAGCAGCGTAGTAAATTAAATTTATAAAAATATTTTAGTAGCTTCCCATTGTTTGATTTTTATGTGCAGTATTTTTTAGCATACCCCTTCATTCACTAATACACACCACTAGCCATATTAAAGTTGTCACTTCTATTGGGCACCCTGAGATTATACTATTTATCATTTTATTTTGATATATGTGTTAAGGTTTAAGGGCACGTATTATACACATTAACCTTCCTCTTGAATCACTGATAAAATACCAAATGAAAATCGATTAAAGATTTAAGCAAAGGACAGACTGTCAGTCAGAAGAAAAGTGAATTTGTTTTATACTATTTTCAACCGACTTCAAAAAGAAGGAGGCTCTCAATTCGACCCGTATGTTTTTTTTATGTTTGTTACGCGATAACTCCGCCAATTATGAACCGATTTGAACAAATCTTTCTTCGGCGTATAGGTAATACCTCAAGGGTGGTCCTATTTAAATTTAATAATAAAAAAAACAACCCCCAAGGGTGGAAAATTGGGAATGTTTTTTATACGCAATATCTCCGCCGATTATAAACAAATTTGAACGTTTATTTTTTTGTTGAATAGGTATTATCAAAAGGGTGGTTTCATGCGAATTTGAAGAAAATATTTCACCCCCAAGGGTGGAAAATTGGGGATGAACTTTTTGATACGCAATATCTCCGCCGATTATGAACCAATTTGAATGATTATTTTTTCTTGATCAATGAAGTCGTATTATCATGAAGTCGGTTTTACTATTTTTTAAGTTTATTATATGATATGAAGTTGCGGTTGTAAGGGGCAAATAAAAGGCAGTCATACAAAATGTAGTATATTGAATATATATACGATACAGTGTATATGTGTGTTAGTTGTCTTCCTCTTCGTCGGACGCGCCGTTCTGTTGCGGTTCGTCATCTGCGCCTGCGTCGCCCATACCTGAACAATATTTTACTAGTAAGATATTTTCATTGTTTCTTATACATGATATGTAGTATATTTAAAATTTATTGGTGGGTATTATTAGTACAGTTTATATAGATCATTGTTTTTTATTTTTTATTTAAATTTAAATAATTAAAAAAAATATAATAATTGTTCATGCCGATCACGAATTTATACACTTGCCAACATTAATTTTTTCATCTTAAAATAAAGAAATGTTTCACGGCTAAATAGTAATATCTAATCTTTATATTTTCCTCAAAAATTTCAAAGCAAATTACGCCATCGTTATTTTCTTGTTCATGGCATTTTGAGTCAAATTTTAAAGTCACTTTCGTTAAAGGCGCTGAATATTTTTTGGGTATAATAATACAATAACTTATTAGCGTTTAAAACATTAAAAAAACGTGCTGCGTGCATATACATGGGGTGTATTTAGTGTTACCACATATAGTATTTTTATAAATATTTCAGGACACTTATACACAGCGCCATCTAGTCTCACGCTGAGCAGAGCTAAGACTATTATAGACTGTTTTCTCTCAGGTACCTTGATCTTCGTCCTCCTCTGCGGAGTCTCCGGCGACCTCGGCGTTCTCGGCCTCCGCCCTCTCCATTTGCCTGGCCAGCTCTGCCTCGTCCGTAGCCGTGACAACTTTAGGCTGGAAAAATAAAAATATATTTCCCCTATAAAATATTCTATGATGCAAGATTAAATCTAAATGTAATTATGATGATGAATATTTGAATAAAGCTTCAATAAGTATACTAAAACTGAGTTTGTGTGTTTCAGTAAAAAGGCTTTAACAATAGACAACAAACATTCTGTATAAGGAAGCTCTTTTCAATAAAAAAATGTATGTGTACACATTGGAAGATAAGTCGTAAAACTCAAGATGCCTGGCCTAATTTTAGGGGTGGTTATTTACCGACAAGCAACAGTACATAGCAAATATTTAAGCTAACTAAATAACTGAGTCTATTTCATTACTAAAGTAAATTCATTTTGCACTGAATATCATGGAAGCAAAATAGAAAAAATACAGAAAGGGGTTTACATATGAAAATTATTCAACAAATTTAAGTAAAGATTCTTGAGATAACGACATTAATACTATGAAGGTCTTACCGCCATTTGAACATTGAACACTCCACCGGATTGCGTAATTGTCTCATTGATTTTATCGATCGCATCTTGTAATGCTTTGAGTCCGTCTGTCTTCTCTGGTGTTGATGTTGTCATGACTGAAAGCAAGTTAGAATTATTACAAAAAATGTAACTACTAAGAGAAATTTTTGTTTGTATTTAGTTTAATCCTGAAAGTTTTAATGAAAACAGAGTTGGTTATTTTTTATTATAGTAATACATTAATTTCCCTTACTGAACTTTCAAACTTTTAATTTTCAATATAAATGTGTTATTTTGATATGTCTGTATTCTATATCCACATTATTTACTCCAATTTCTTTATTAATAGATCTCCACATCATCACATAGTATAGAACTAAGTCTCACCATTGACCCTTTTGTTGTGTGCTGGTTTTTATTAGATAGAGTGATAGATTCAAGAAGGTTTGTGTTTATAATAGATGCCAAAATAAGGGTACAAATTGTGGGGTACGGCTAGGAATAATATAAAACCTTACCATACAAGGGTGGAGCAATGAGATTAATCTTGATTGGCATTTCTGCAGTAGACAATGAAAGACCAGCTTTCAACGCGGCCTTGACTGCATCAATTCCTTCGTAGCCATAGCAGGCACATTCAATATCTGCTCTGATTTTAACAGCTTGCGAGGTCAATTTCCTCTTGATGTTGGCTAAGAGTACTTCTTTTGTCTTTTCATCTAAACCACATTCGTTTAACACTGAGGGATCACTGTAATACATAAGACATACTTAAACTTTATAAAATATTTAAACTTTATTAATTTATAGACACATAGATTTATAGGTGAAAGTAAAAGATATCACAAATCATTGTTTATTAACCCTTTGTTACATTCATAGTCTACCTTAAATACTAAATGTACAATATAGAAGTGTAGGCAGCCTTATTACTAGTCATTTTTTCCAGCGATTATTCAAATTGGCATCATATAGTGGCACTATAAATAAATTATTCCTAAAGAAATAATATTTAACGTAAGACATGTTAGCACAATAATATAAAGCTAACACTTAACAGGAACTTATAGTGGAGAATATTTAGAGTGAAAATATAAAAACTTACACAGCTGCCTGCTTAAAGAAGTCATAAGCGGAGGCTTTCTTCTTATACTTCTCTTCAAAATGCCAAGCTGTCCTCTGGTATAACTCTTCCAACTGTTCCGAGTTCTCATAATGCAATAATTCAGCGACATGTCGAAGGATGGAGTTCACTGCCTTAGCCTTGGCGTACCTTTCTGTACATTTATCAATATCTTCGGCTGATACACGACGTTTTGACAAGTCTATGTAACCTATAATAGATTGAGAATATTAAATTCTAGTAAATGCATGTTATATTGTCTTGACATAATATAACAATCCAGTTTATTTTAAGTTTTTATGTCAATTAATGTATTTTTGAAACACAAAATTGTACACATCAATTATATGTACTTTAATAAATATGTTCTTTTTCCAAACAGTAAAATACCATGCGTAACATTGCTTAAATGTTCAGAACATATACTCAAGATATTTACAATTAATTTATGAAGTATTGTAAGCTAAGCTATACCTTTTTCTTTATCCACTCTGATAACTACGACCGGTTCAGTTTTGCCCACACGAATGAGTTTGTTAATAGAACGAATACGACGCCTAGACAATTCGGAAAGCAAGATCATGCCCTCGATGTTATTATATTCGAGTAAATGAACATATGCGCCCATTTCGGCGATGGACCGCACGTTTACCATCACTACATCCTCCACTTCAGGATATTTCTCCTGGTAAAACCTGCACGATAGTGGCATCTGAAAATTTACAATTATAACCTCTTTTATTTTTCTTGGAAGTTCATAGCTCGGTTTATTGATGATATTATTTAATGTTTTTAATATTTACAGACCGTTCAAGTGTTTATTATGTTTAATCCGAGTAATTAGATTTGAAAAATCTGACGAAATTATTTTGTTCACGTTGACTGTTGAGTCCTGCTAAACTGACAATTTATTTGACGGACAACTGACAAACGTCAAGCGCCATCTCAAATGTCAAGACCATTATTACCAGCTGTGAAAAAAGAAAATGAGTTATAATATATTATAATAATAATACAAAACCTTGTTTTACACATTCCTGAATGTTTTTAAAGGGTGGGCGTACAATTTAGAGCTTAGCGATGACGGCCTTTTCAAAATGAGGAAATATAAGGAAATCTATAACCAGAAAAAAAATACAAATAAGATTTGCTTAGAGTTTGGTATGCAGGTAGATATTATGGATATTTTCATTCCTTTCTTTCTTCAGGAACGAAAATAACTCAGTATAACCGCGGTGCACGATATTAATTTCATGAAAAAAAAACTCACACTATACAATAAAATTAAATAATTTAATTCAAATATTCGATAGTTTTTGAGCCACGATTAAAATATGATGCCAAAAGTAAATATCAAAAGTTCATTGTTAAAGACATTGACCCAATATCATGAACAAATCCATTTAATAGCTAGTTGTGGGTCAAATTGTTCAGATGCCAAGAATGTTTGGTTAATTGAAATTTATTCGTATTTATCTTCTTAATTGGCTTCCTCGAAATTGTGCATTTAAACACAATGCAAGCAAAATGTTTAATATACGGATTCTCGTCTTCAAAGATTGTTACCGCTTCTTATACAAACATAAACATATATAGGTGTAAAATTTAAACATCGCACTTTTGTATTAAAAAGTGAACTAAAATATTTCGTTCTTGAAAAAAGTAAAGTACCAATGAATATTATTAATAGCAAACTGAAAATGATTATCTATAATGTGTCAGTAATATGTAGAATCATTTATTTTTAACTGTAAAAATAGCCCAAAATATACGCTATTGGATTTTGAAATGAACCACTGCTTTGTAGTATTAATAAAATATGGAAGAGACTTTCACGTTCGATGTTTCCGTAAAGATGTCCTCTGTTCAGGTTCAATACTACCTGTATGCCAAACCTTAGCCATTTCATTTTAGTATTGTTTTATTCATGAAAAAAGTAATAAACATGAAACATCCTAATATCTATACGGTCATACATGCACAACCCAGCGTGTTTCGTAAATATATTTTTATAGAAAGGTGATGACTAACAGATTTTTACTTGGACTTTAGAGTAATTTTTCTTGGGGTGTATGTACATTATAATATCATATTAGTCCTTATATGACGTAAACAAAACAGTTACATGTGGTAGGTATACACTAGAACCGAACGTAAAATAAGTATCTATCAAATAATGTATGAGATTTCAGTCTATTATAAAATATTTTGACATTCTAAACAAAAGGAATGATAATATTCAAAAATAATACTACTGCTAATAATAATATCATGCCTACTGTAATTTTTAACCTCAAAAAATGCCACTCATGCTACTGAAAATCTTTTTAAATCTTAGAGCTACAATAGTCCCTCACCCTGGCCTGTTTGTGGTTGAAATTGTCATACGAGGAATTAATTGATGTATATTTGTCATATCGTTTAACCGAGTGAACAGAAATCACTTCGTTTATTAGCTATTCAGACGGAGTCACTTGCGAAACGTCTTGTTGGAAACAATGATTGTTTCCTAGTTGTGTTGTGCTAATATTGTAACATGGCTCTTTATAGGTAAGTCAGTTTTGGATTTAAAAAGATAATGTTACATATATTTTTTTCTGTTTTGGTTTTTATGCAACGCCAGGTAGAATGTAAAGTTGGCAATAAATAATGTATATTAGAACATTCATCATTTTCAAAAGTTTGGTAATAACAGATATTGTTGGTTGGACTGGAGTTCCATGTAGATATTTCGAAAACTGATGATATGATTATTATAACGACGTTACTTACCTATATATTTAGTGTTAAGGTAATACTTTTGTTCTGGGCTGTACTACGATTGACTATTATAATATGTATTTTTTTAAGCGAGAGTCATCGATGCATTTTCTTCATTTATGATTAAAAAGAAGGAAGTTATCTATCTCTTGGTCTATGGATCACCTTTTATAAATAAAACCGGATCAAAATGTTTTACATACTTACCATTAGAGAACAAGTTAATTCGTGTAACAATTTACATGCGCTGTAATTAAAAGAAAAATGTCAATAGTTTTACTTCTTCCCTTTCCCCTTGGGTTGGCAACACATTCCTACGGCGTGTTTATTGAAGGAGGTGGTCACTTAGGTACCATCCTTGCATCATCAGGCGAGACTCAGATGTCTGTCAAATGTCAGATGTAATCACATAAAAAATATCCGACCTATATTTAGCCTATAAAACTACGGCATACACATCTAGTTTTTCAATTAAATATCATTTTTTCGCATTATGCGGAATAATTAACGTTGTACAGTTAAACATCTTTCGTCATTCTTAAATGGAGAATTCTGGAAAGTACGAAGTAGTGCTTTCGTTGGATTCGTGTCACATGCACAGTGCCAGAAAATTAACAAATGTTTTTCTTTAACTTGACATTGAAGGAAATGTCGCACTATGCTCTGTTATTGAAAAACTAGGATATAGAATATTTTATCTTCATAAGCTATAGACATTAGTTTAAAAACGTTTAGATTTAAATTTTTACAGTTGCGATCTCGACGCTTTATTAATGAATGTGACACAAATTGATTTAACAATTACGTTGTTAAAGCCACTTCTAAATATAAACGTTGCGAAAATAATCGTATCATTTTGATGAACGAAATTGGTTAGAGTTAACTTTTTGGTTTTCCGTGTAGAAGATTGTATGCAAACGACCCATGTCAACCTTTTTTAATAAAACCTGCGTGAAATTCCTTTACGTCGCTTGAAAGTATATTCTTTTTCTAAATTGAGGAAAATTACACAAGTAGAGGCATGTTTTAAAACTACTAAACATTTCTTTTAAAATCAACAATAATGTTGATAACAGACACGTTTAAGTGTCTTATAAATTACCCGTCGATAATAAAGATTTAGAACTATCAGTTTAAAGTAAAAATGTACCTATGTTTTCTAAATGGCAATCTACGTAAATAAAAATTAATCGCTGTTCGTTAGAGTCGCTAAAAACTAAAACTAAAACCTACTAGCTGACCCTTGCCCACTTTGTTGGGCATAATGTTAATTATCCTTTTCGGTTTTTTATATAGCCTATGACACTCAGCAATAATGTGGCTTTCTATTGGGTAAAAGAGTTTTTAGAATCGGTTCAGTAGATCCCGAGATTAGCCCTTACAATTTAACAAACACAGAAACTTTACTTCTTTATAATATTAGTTTAGATTGGTCTTGAAATGTTCGTGGAGAAGTTCGTTCTAGGGAAGGTTTAAAGGGTGAGAAAAAGTAGAATAATTGTCGGGAAAACCATAGAAATAGTATTTTTCTATTTCTCATTCAAACGTTTAAGAGTCGATTATAGATCTTATTACCGCGGTATTAAGTTTGAATTTAGTCATAACTGTCTACACATGATTGGGTTTGAATCTGGTGGTACATGTAAAAATAAATATCCATCGTTTGGACCCTCCGTCACAAAATCAAGCCTATTCCTAAATAATACCTAAACCAGATATTGCCAGTATATATATAACAAAAAACGATGTTGCTAGTTATAAATCTATAAAGCTTTAGACAACAACATACATAATACCACATAAGTAACACGTTAAATAATAATGTTGTGTTTATAATTTTCGTGTTCAAAGACGTCAAAATCGCAAACGAAATTGCCTATTGGCTATTGAAGGTCGGCAGATCAATTACTCATTGACCTGATCGGGATTTTATTCGAAAGTGGGACATCATTTTGATTGTTTCATTGGCTAGATTGATATATTTGTAAGGTGTTTTATATGACTGTCCAAAATTGCCAACTATCATACTGAGTTTTACATAAGACTTTACTCTGTCAAGTCGATGATGTCGTAATTGAGTTTTTCTGCCCTTTACATTCCCTATCTGCAAATTAATTAAGGATCTAACTTTGTCTGGCAAGAAAGAATAGTAGGAGAGTATATAAATAGAGTGAAAATTTCGTAGCAAATTGACTTGAATTTTATTTATTTTTAAATGTAACTTATACTACCATACTTGTTTAAATAATAAATTAACAAAATAATATATCGTGTCAACGACACAAAAAGCATACGATTAAAGCTTTTGAGCTTCAATCAATAAATTTCAAATTTAATATTTAAGTGTTAAGATGATCTCGTATGTTACATATTATGTAATACTAGCGACCCGTTCCGGCTTTGCACGCATATATTTTATACAAATATGTATATAGGTATATTATATACCTAGCTCTTGCATCACACTATCTATTTAAAAAAAACGCGTTAACATCCGATGTGTAGTTTCAAAGATCTTGCATACATTAATTTATTATATACTTTGTATTAATGTACAAAATCACTCCGCTAAAAAAGTATATGTCCTAATTTTAATTAGGGTCAGTATTCTAGATCTGATTTTAATTAAATTGATGTCAAACCACAAAAGTAAATATTATACTTTGCGAACTTGATGCTCGCTCATGATTATTATTTGTGGGTAATTTAATATTCTATTGATGTTTGTCCAAAAATTCTTTATAGAATCTCTCATTGTTCATTTACTTTTAAAGAATGGTCTCGAAATTTGAATTACATATAAACTTATCCTTTCTTCATATTGTTCGAGTTATGATTGAGATTTATTGAGAATGTTATAAAGCAAATATCTTTCTATTAACAAAAGATGGTACAATCGCTACTAACTTTACATTTTAATAGTATTAAAGGTTAGTACTATTTTAATCATATTTTTATTATCATTGTTTAAGGATAACATATCTACTCGTATTGATTTCGGCACAATTGACAAGTTCCTTCGATAACACTACTGAGAGTAAGTAAATAAATCTTAAAAATATTGTTATATTATTATTTATTATTAACTATTTGTATTTGTATCATAGCTTTAATTAGTCATTTTGTAGAGATCATGGGTGTTTTAATAATTTTTCACGCTAAATCTACTGTGAACAAAAATTGGGACAAAAACTGTAGGTATACCCAGAATTACGGGTCAGATAATATAGTATGTAAATGAAACTATTACCTACTAAAAACAAATAGACCTTTATATACCCAAATACTTAAAACAATGCCATAGCACAATACTAATTGAACCTTTGGCGATATCTTATGAATGGAGATGGTTACTTAAAATCAGGTGCACTTTCTGCCTGTTTTACAATTCTATGCAATAAACTCTAGTTATAGGTCACGTCATTTATGTTTAGCGCTGGACGAGAATAGCTGAGCATCGGTAGAATCGCGCTCGTAATTGACGTATTGGTGCGAGAAAGACAACACGACTGGAACAACCAATCAACGCTCGCGCACCCGACTATCACGCGCCCCGCGCGCCGCGCCGCTACCTCGATACCTTATTTTTGACTCGTGCGCAAGTTTCGTTCAGCGCTAAAGATTCGTGACGCGACCTATACCATTATATATATTTATAAATTATTTAATAAACAGTTGCAGAAACTTCAAACCAGTTGCTCTGTTCTGGCGCCCTACCTGGAGACATAGATTTTCAGACAGTGGACTTAATAGCAGTGTATCGTCTTGACCGCCCTGAGACTACGGGGGTCACTCTAGTACAGGGGTCTCAAGACTTGCAAAGGGCGTATAGGATAGGTGATGGTGCTAACCTTACGTTGCCTATACGGTGGGTGCTTTGGAAAGTCTATATGTTCTTACGTTTATGTTATAATATGTTAACCGGGGGTAGGTCTCTTTCGCAGGAGACCGACTGGGTGGATACCCCCACAGTTTCAGACATTCTAGCGCCTGAACAGTGATGTGCAAATGGCACTGTGCTCCGGTCTGAAGGGCACTGTAGCCAGCGAGATTGTCAATGTAGTGCACCCCTGCCCGGAGCAAAGTTCTGAGTAGCACTACATTGGTTACGGGCTGACGTTTCTCTTACCATCAGGAGAGCGTCCAGCTCGTCTCACCACTTCATGACATAAAAAAAAATATTTATCTCTCACTCAGTAATTCGGAAGGCCGGCAATCTCACACTCAAGTGTTTGAAAGCTCTGCGAGTGTTAATGGGCAGTCATGACTACTTTCAATGAGGTGGCTCGACTGCTCGTTTGCTCCCCATGTTATAAAAAAACAGTATAGGTTAAGCTGTTTGTCTTCAAACTGGATGCTGAATGAAGGCCTAATAATCTGAATTAATAAATAATAGACTTATTAAATTATAGAAGCTATATTGTTATATCGAAATTTAATCAATTAATTCAATGAATTGAATGGTTAATGGTTAGTTTTTTGGATAAATTGAGCTACTCGAGTTAAGATAATTGAGACACTGAGAAATGACAAGCTACATTCACCTCAGAAAACAAACCTTTATTCACATCACGTTTAAAAACACCTTATTTTTTAATACCTAAAGAAAATTTTTAATTTAACTTTATGTAACTTAATATTTCTTAAACTGGAATACTAGTATTTCCGTATAACTTTAACGTGTGAACAAAAGAGCTATATTGAGTTAATTTCCAGGAATGTCTTCCCAAACGGTCTCCCAGACCGCTTTAGCATCACCGCCACGTTCCACGTTCGGTCTCACAGACGACCCTGGAGTCTGATACGCGTCCGGGCTCAGAGTCTTCTCTTCTCTCTCACTCTGCTGCCAAATGTCAGGAAGCTGGCGGTATTTGTGCAGAACAGTAGAGTTATATTCTCGTGTCCAGAGGTGAGTAGTTATTTCAAGACATATGTCAAAATGAAACGAAACGCTGTTCAAATATAAGTACGACTCAAATCCGTCCAATTTGACAGTTCGCCATACAAATCTGTCAAGTGTCAATATGACTAAACTTGAGGCGTGCTTAAATTGGATCAGGGTTTGAGTTAGAGGTACATAATTTTTTACTTTCATTTGCATTTCAACCCTTACGTTTACTGTATAACTTGTAAAGATATGAGAAAATTAGTTTTACACAGCATTTTAACGTATTATAAAAATAGCATTATAAAAATATTAAAAATATTTTTTTTAATTTAGTATAGTTATTCTTTTTATAATAAAGTTGTCACCGCAGATAAATAGTCTTTAAAGTTTATTTTCTTTATAGCATAGGGGATTATTAATTTGGATTTTATTTACAATTTTCCGAAAACCTTAAAAATGTTAAGTAACAGTTTAGAAACAATGTTTAGTTATGAAATTAAAAATATGTTAAGTTGTTTATTAATGTATGTATTTATTAATGTATTTTTGTTTCAGCTTTTCAGACGAGGTTGGCACAAAGTACACGTGGCAATAACGAACGATACTGTGTATGCTGCAGTGGATTGTGTAGAGGTAAGTTGTTATTATTTAAACTTATGTTACTTTAAGTTGCGACCTAGAGATGATGGTAGAGACGATGCCGTTGTAAAATTACTATCAAGAAAACAGGAATTTTATGTTGATTCGACATTTTAAATTGGTTTAAATTGGCTTTCATTAATCATTTCATTCTAACTTAAGGTTAAATATTATATTAATTATTTTGAAATAATGTAGAAATAATGAAAAAAAAATTCGTGTAATTTAAATCAACATTTATTGTAGGTAGATCATGTTCCAATAATCAATTTGATACTCATAAGTTTACGATATGTTTTTTTACAGTTAGAGCCACAAGAGATTAGTTCACATAATTTCAGCAACGCTACTACAGTGACTATAGTGTCTAATGACGACGGAACTTCAGCCCCTGTAAGTGTTTATTACTATGAATGAGATGACGATTAAAATTAATTTAATAAAAACATACGGTCGAATTGAGAAACCTTCCTCCTTTTTTGAAGGCGGTTAAAAATAAAAGAATTTTTATTGTTTAGTTATTCCCATCCAACCAGATACATTGGTTTGAAAAGTCGCATGACGACACAGTTATGCACGTTTACTACTAAGATGTACTATTTCTATATATCTATATATTCTTTAATGGGCTATATCTATAATAGTACCTAGTAGTAGTAGTAATCTTTTGTTATTTTGAAAAAGTAAACAATATTTTGTTAGTATCTTAAGGACGGAGTAATCTATCTATACATATAATAAAAACGTAACGAGTTGCTGTCTGTACATGGAAGATATACGAGAAAAAATATTTTAGGAGACCTTTATTAACGCAATAGAACGTAAAACAATGATTTTTGGTATTTTTGTCTGTTTGTCTGTTTGTTTGTGCACGCTCATCTCAGAAACGGCTTATCCTAACTAGATAGGGTTTTCAATGATATATTCTGGTAAGCTTCACTTAACATTTATTTTTTAATTCATGTCAATCGGTCGATAAATAAAAAAGTTATGGCAATTTAAAGAATCACGTTGAACTTGCTGAACGTTTGCGCTGGCGCGGGTTAGGTCATTTCAAATGCTGCCCAAAGTCACTTTTCTACGCGGGCGAAGTCGCGGGCACATCTTGTTCTAAATATAAATGATTTAATCTACCTGCATGCCAAAGCAGCTGCAATTTATAGTTCGCGGCACGGATGTTTATTGTTTAGCGCTGGACTAGAATAGCTGCGCATCGGTAGAATCGCGCTCGTAATTGACGTATTGGTGCGAGAAAGACAACACGACTGGGGAACCAATCAACGCTCGCGCACCCGACACGTCCCCGTCACCGACACGTCGCGTCCCCTCGATACCTTATTTTATTATTTCTGCGCAGGTTTCGTTCAGCGCTAAAGTTTCGTGACGCTACTTATAGATCAGTATTTGAAGCAATTTTCTCGTGAAAGGTTTATTAAAGTTCAAACATGTTCGCATTTGTAATATTAGCTTTCACATTTATATATATTTATATATTTTAGCTATAAAAACTGAAGAATGTATATCTTAAAGAAGGTGTACAACTATTACTGATAATTATTACTTACAGTGATGAGAAAACAATGCAATATATTTTACAATTAATTGCAATATACCTTTCAGGTAGATCTCCAATGGCTGTCCCTAAGTTGCAATGTCTACAACTTAACAGATGAGAGCTGCGAAGAGATAGTAAGTTAGCTAAGCCATATGATCATTTTAAATTTGAAAATTAATAACTAGCATGAACTTACAATTATAATAAGTGTATATTTATAACTTTTTAATAAATCCTTTATAAGGATAATCGTTTGTCTGTAACAGAGGTATGCCAAAAATAATTGTTAAAATATATTCACCTCATAGACGGAAATTACTTTTAAAATATCGGCAAATCTAAAAAGTCTGAAGTGAGCGGGTAAAAACAAATAATGAAAAAAACAATAAATTTTCTTTTAAAATTTTAAAACACATTTTTTCTTCAAACAGGAAATAGCAGAGCCCCTAATAGAGACACCTGATATAGTGAGTACTAAATAAATGTTATTTTTATTCATAATAACTATAGGCTTAATAATTTGTGTGTCATAAAATTTCCATTAATTGTTATAGTCATCCGGCTCGCAAGTTTCACCTAATAATCCGTTTGTACCGTGTAATACGACGTGTCCACCAGTAAGTAAAATTTTGAATAAAAAGCGGCTTCAAAATCCTATAATACGCATGTTTCGCATAATAGTATAAATGAGAAAGTAACTCTGTCTGTCTGTTGCGCTTTCAAGCCAAAAGTACTGAACCGATGGTATTGAAATTTGGTACAAAGATGGTGTAGAGAAGAGCTGAGAAAAAACATAGGCTACTTTTTAACTGGGAATAAGGGTTATAAGGAGGTTCCAAGTTTATATAAAATTCCACGCGGACGGAGTCGCGGGCAACAGCTAGTAGGACTATAAATCTTTCTAAACTTATTTTTCTTCTAAGTAATTAATAAATTTTTAATGTAAAAACGGCCAGTCAGACAGACATGATTGCGACATTTACAAATTCATTTGGCGCCCCGTTGGTTTCATTACTTTGTTTTAACAATAATTCAAATATTTAACATGGTTTTATTATTATTTTAATTTTTTAGGGCCCACAAGGCATTCCAGGTGTAAAGGGTGACCAAGGACCACCAGGTTATACGGGACTACCGGTAAGTTCGTAATATATGTTACGTGTTACAATTTCAAAGAGTAATTTACATCCATCGTATGTTGACAAATTTAACGTATTTTGCGTTTATAAGAATGAATGTATGTATGCAGTCAAGTTGCCGGTCCATTCACGCGCTACAGACAAAACTAACTAGGTATCTCTTTTTTTCTTGTTGGTTTTATAATTTATCTCTTTTCTATCGTTTTGAGTATTCGTATGTATGTGTGAACACTTTTTCAGGTTGATTTGTATGCGTATACCCATATGATCTAATCTAGTGCTTTTTATTATAGTTAAGTTAGCAAAACATGTGGTTTGAAATAAGATTATTTATATTATTATTAGCGGTTTTACCAGTATAGTTTTCGTCTTATCTAAAATATCTATCCAATGTGTTAATATGGAGTCTAATCTACCTATATGCAAAATTTCAGCTAAATCAATTCAATGGTTTTTACGAAACAATCATGCTTATAAACATCCTTATTGTAAAATGCACGCAAACACTATATTAAATATACCGTGTACCGACACATGTATATCACTATTAAGGCACGTCCGCACACTACGGCTGTCGACAGCCAAATGCCATCTTACCATGGTATAGTATGCGTCATTTATGTTTAGTAATTGACGAGAATAGCTGCGCATCGGTAGAATCGCGCTCGTAATTGACGTATTGGTGCGAGAAAGACAACACGACTGGGACAACCAATCAACGCTCGCGCACCCGACTATCACGCGCCCCGCGCGCCGCACCGCTACCTCGATACCTTATGCTTAGACTTCTGCGCAGGTTCCGTTCAGCGCTAAAGATTCGTGACGCGTACTATACTGCAGTACACTACACTTATGAAGATTCACGCTTCTCATAGTTCTCATAGCCTACTATGAGAACTATAAGAAGCGTGGTAAGGTATTTTATTAGGTTTATTTATTTTATAGGGTGTCCGGGGACTTCAAGGTCCGCCGGGTAATATTGGTCCCCCGGGACTGAAAGGTACTAGAGGAGAACCGGGACCACCGGGCAACAGCAACAATGTATGTATTTACTTTTATTCTATTTTATCAAAACTACATACATTTATTTAGTTTAATCACATTAATTATTAAAATAATTATTCGTTTACATAAATCAAAAATATGATGAAGCGACAATAAATGTTTTCAATACGACTATAAGGAGCGTTAGTGTTGTTATTGGTAATTTTAAATTCGGTCCACCGATAATTAATTATTTTCTATTTGAAAACAAGATTCTAACTACATAATATAATATGTATTATAACTTTCTTACCTTGGTCCTTTTGAGTTTAAAAATAAACATTACAAAACATTTTAACCCTAAAATATTTCAATGATTTAATTTGTGTTCCCTGTATTTTCGTCATTATTCGTAATAATGATAGCAAAATTATTACGGTCGAAAAGTAAAAGTCCAATTTCATTACAGGTGTCAATTTTGGCAGGTCCTCAGGGACCGCCAGGGGAGCCCGGGCGCAGGGGAAGTAAAGGGGACAGGGGAGAGAGGGGAGAGCCGGGACTAAAGGGTACTTATTTATTAATATTTATTGAAGACTGCTTGGAGTTTATTTATTGACGAACGAATAGCGCAGTGGTTGCTTTCTACACAAAGGGTCGTGGGTTCGAACCCCACACCGAAAAATATATTTATAATTTACACTTGTATTTTTCTGGGGTCTGTGTGTTGCAATGTGTTGTATGTATTTACAAAAGAAAAGTATGTATATGTAATATTGTGTTAAAAGGAACATAAAAATATTTATTTATTAACATATTTTGACAAAATACGTGTAAAAAATAAATTCCAGTTCGACTTGGTTCGGTTTGAATGCTTCTTTTAAATACTATATGACATCTATCTATATATATAAAAGAAAGTCGTGCTAGTTACACCATTTATAACTCGATAACGGCTCAACTGATTTGGCTGAAAATTGGTGGGGATGTAGTTTAGAACCAGGAGAACATATCATACTTTTTATCCAGTTTCCAGAGGAATATTTTTTTATGAAAGGAAACGCGGACGGAGTCGCGGGCAACAGCTAGTAAGTGATAAGAAGAGATTGGATTATATCATGAAAGGCTTGAAATATACATGAAAATATGCATCATCACAAGTCTTAAGGTGAAATAAGCTATAACCTAGTATTAATTCTTAATTTCACATAATATGTCCAGGTGCGCCAGGTGACGCCGGTCTAGTCGGTTTGGCCGGATTGCCAGGATACGATGGAAAAGATGTAAGTATACTATAGTAAGTAATTGTCGTACTGGAGCTAGGACTAAAACAAATACTATAATTAAGACTGTTACTACGACTAGGACTCGGTCTGAGTGATAAATAATAATTTTTGTATAGGGATTGCCGGGGCCTCCAGGACCGGCGGGGCCTCGAGGTGAAGTCGGGCCCCCGGGGCCTCCAGGACCTGTAACTCATGTGAATACTTCTCTAGTACATGGTGAGTGTTACGAAAGTGTCGTTAAACAAGATAAGACTTTATAAATAGAAAAGACTTTAGATAAGACTTTATAAAAGAATAACTTTAAAATTTTTACATTTCGAAGACTATTCTACGATTCTTAATAACCAGTTGTTCGTGACTTCGTCCTCGTCGATTTCTATTATAATAAAGAAGTTTCTAAAAAAGTATAAAATTTCAAAGTATGTACTTCAGTATCAATGAAATTTTTAGTTTAATTTTTTGTATTAACAAATTTGATGACCATAAAAAGGGTTAAGTACCTATGTCAATCTTGGAAGAGGGTCATATAATGTCGCAGACTTTTTTAGGGGTCATTTAAAGTAAAAAGAAGAAGTATAAAACATAATTTTGGGTATATTGAACTGTTCATGCAGCGCACGCATTAGAAGCCCACAAATATATTTTATCCCCGTTTTACACTTACGAGTATAACAGTTGTTTCGCTTCTATTGGTCACAGCGAGGTATTTTATAAATATAGCTATCATCGATACTACTATCCAATATTTTTTAATAAAAATCAGTAGTTAAAGTTATTAAAATGAATGCGTTCAGCGTTATAATATCTACTTAGTCTTATTAGTTATAAAATCAAAGTGAAGTAATAATATTTTGACTCAAATTTTTTCACAATACAGGAAGTAAAGGAGAAAAGGGTAGTCCGGGAAAACCAGGTAGAGATGGAGATCCCGGAGGAAGAGGTCTTCCCGGAATAGCTGGACTAAATGTAAGTTATTATACGAATTTAATTTATAGCTTAATGTAAAATAATTATTTAAAATTTAATTTTTTCTAATAGAATGTTCGCCTAATTGACTTGTACTTCAATAAATTATAATATTTCTTTGTTTTTGAAAGACAATTTGATGTATATATGTACATCAATTTTAGGACGTTTATTTCAACACTTTTTTACATTGACTTAAAAGAAAAATATTTCCACTTTTTCTAAACTTATTTGTATTGTACATGATGTTATAGCAGAGGATTAAAAAAAATAGGATAGCTTAGTTGTTTAAAAGAAAGTTTATATAGGGTCAGCCTGGTGCAATTGGGGCCCCAGGTATACCAGGTATAAATGGTGAGAGAGGCGCTCCGGGTATCCCGGGATCGCCTGGTGAAAGAGGCCCAGAAGGACCGCAGGTGAGAGTTAAGATTATAATTTTTTTTACAAAAAATTAATATGTAGAATATATCTACGCGAATGCGAGTTTAAATTAAAAATATGTACTTTTATGTTTTGTTTCAAATATTTAATATATTTTAAAGTAAATAACAAACAAAAACAAACAGAAGAGCAGATGAAGAAACAAAAAAAATAAACAGGACTAAAAATGTCTTACTATGTCAAATATTTTTACCAATTTAAGTGTCTCTTTATAATCATTTGCTTGAGTTTAATATTTATTGAATTTATCAGGGTCTAATTGGTCCAATGGGGCCTCCAGGCCCACCTGGTATACCGGGATCGTCTGTTTCTGTTCAATCAACCGTACCGGTGCCGGGGCCCCCAGGAGAGAAAGGAGAGGTATGTTATACACAGTGACACACATATCTTTCTTCAATTATAAATAGTCGTTTGTTTGGTATAATGAGACTTGGCTACAAAAGGATATCTTCGAATAAAAATCTTCGATAGTGGTTTAAATGATGTATAAAATCATTGTTTAGAACAGCTGTTTCAAAAAAGACATAGCCATATTGCTCGTTAACCTCCGAAAGGAGACGGTACGATAAGACAGTTCGTGTTGTTGTACGGCGTACTTCTTAGACCAATTATTAAAACTAACAAATAAAATTGCTATTACACATTTGTACAAGTATAGGTATAATATTTCAAAACGAATAATTGTGAAGAAGATTTCACGCAAGCTATTTTACTATTTACAGCAACATTCATAACCAATATGTATTCACAGAAAGGTGACATTGGTCTCGTTGGAATGCCTGGACGAGATGGCACAGACGGTGCCCCTGGGGCCCCAGGACCTCCTGGCCTTCGGGGCTCCCCCGGCCTTCCCGCACCTAGAGATATTATTGAGGTACATAGATATTATTTTTCCAACAAATTTTCGTCCATCCACCACTTTGAATATTGGATTGGATTTTGTATATTGGATTTACCCTTAAGATGCTTTTTACTGTTTTTTGCTTATTACTTCTCAGTGCATTTTGTTATTTATCACAAATTCAACGTAATAAAGTAAAATAAAATATGTATTTTTAGATTAATGACGTAAGTGATTTGTACTAACGCATTTTTTTTCACCAGCAACCAGCGACTGTAACTGAAGCAGACGTTAAGAATATTTGCCAGGATTTAATACGAGGTAAAACTTCTTTGTAAATGATATCTATTATATAAAAATGAATCGCAAAATGTGTTGGTAAGCGCATAACTCGATAACAGCTGAACCGATTTCTATAATTTTTTTTTTAGAATATTCGTGGATGTACGAGGATGGTTCTTAGACAAAAAAAATAGGTGTAGGGTATAAGGCTTCGGGTAGGATAGGTATAGCGTGAACGAAGTCGCGTTGGGCAGCTTTAATAATTTATAATCAATAGTAGCTAGTATGTTATTCATCTCGTAGCTCAAGACAACGAATATTGTTGTTATTTTTAGAGCCTATTTAACTAAACAAACTATTTTTTCCTCTTTATATCTATATAGGTCTAAAATCCTAATATAGATATAGATTATTATTATTATTATTGAATGATAAGATCACTCT
>JADANM010000147.1:5883123-5893720 GCA_026213755.1 Eurema hecabe | reverse complement strand
TTTATTATATGTATAGATGTACAGACAGGGACTGGTTACGTTTTTATTATATGTATAGATGTCAAAACTTAGTGTAACAAGATACTTTTCTAGTTCGTTGATTTCGCAACGGGTTTGAAACCAAATTTACATAAAACAGAAAAAAATTAACTTAAACTTCAAACTTACCTCTTGCATCATTGTGAAGAATTCCGAGAAAGCCCAGTTCAGTTGACTTAGAAGAGAATTTAAGAAGAGAGCTGCTTCTTTAGGATGTAGAGAGAGATAGTCACCTATTCTACTCTGAATCACTTCTGATGGACAAGGACCTGTATATACCAATATAATTATTAAATTATTATTTACATTTTTCTCGTTCTGGTTATATTTTAAACTACATGTGCCCGCGACTATGCCCGCGTAGAAAAGTGACATTGGGCAACATTTTTGAAAATGCCTAACCCGCGTCAACAAACGTTCAGCAAGTTCAACGTGATTCTATAAATTGCCATAACTTTTATTATTTATCAACCGATTGACATGAATTAAACACTAAATGTTAAGTAAAGCTTACCACAATACATAATTGAAAACCTCATCTAGATAGGATCAGCCGTTTCTGAGATTAGCGTGCACAAACAAACAGGCAAACAGACAAAAATTCCAAAAATCATTGTTTTGGGTTCTATTGCGTTAATAAAGGTCTCCTATAATCTTTTTTCTCATATATCTTCCATGTACAGACAGCGACTCGTTACGTTTTTATTATATGTATAGATATAGATATAGATAGATATAGATACAGACTAAGTGATTGAAAAGAGTAGCTATTTTTTCTTTAAAATAAAATAACTTGATGAAATTGCTAATTAATATATTATAGCATTTTGGATGTTGTAATTTTTAAGTTGGAATTTTACCAAAACATTGGCTCATCAGTCCAGCATCAACTTTTGCGCCCAAATTATTGACGGTAGGCTCTCTGTCACCATATCTGTGAATAGCGTAACCTTATTTTATTAACATAACCGTAATTTAAAACAACACAAATGCATTGATACGTACATTATTTATTTATTTATTTCAATATATAATTAACACGGTTATTCACCAATTACGCTAATTATAGACATTACATTCATACATCTCTCTCGCAAAACTTCAAGCATACAGACAATATAACCGACCATTTATCCGCAAACAAATCGCATTCAGGGTATTTGTCCAGAAGAACGTTGAGCGCGGAAAGAACGCGTTTTATATATTAATATTATCTATTTAATTATTTGGATGTGGAAGGCAGAGGACCGGGAGCTTTGGCGCACCCTGAATGAGGCCTACGTCCAGCAGTGGACAGGGATAGGCTGAGATGATGATGATGATGATGATTTAATTATTTAACACTACGTTACACATAACAATCTAAACCTTATAATATAAAAAAAACCATTGTGGTAACTTATCACTTAAGAGTGATCTCTTCCAGGCAACCAAGTCAGGACAAAACATACATAATAGACAATTAGGTGGCGTAGTGCAACTTTAAACAGTAATAGACACATAGCTAAATACTTACACATAATATAATACTATATACATACATAAACATAAGTACATATACATACATAGATAGATAAGAAAGTTCTAATTATACGAATTGAAAGCGATAGAAAGGTAATGCTGTTGTACAAGTTTTTCGAAAGAAGAAAGAGAAGTTATAAATGTTAATAAAATAATTAATTAATAAAAAAATAATGATATTAAAAAAGACGACAACTAGAAAAGAGATTTTTCGTAATTCTTAACGCCACATTAGTTTTGGTGTGATACTTTAGAAGAACAGGGAAATTTTAAAGAAAACAAAAAAGTAATGATTAGTGCATCTTCTAACCTGGCAGCCAGGTGCGGCCACTGCCTATGTCGGAATCCAAAGCCAGATCCGTGCCAGAAGCGAACGAGAACCCAGTTCGATTGAGCCCAGGCGCGATTCTGATATGGCCTGATCAATTCCTCGATCATGTTCATTTGTCTATTGATAAGAAAAGTATGTTATGATGTTCAGCATTTGGTATATTCTAGTGATTGATAGCCCTGATTCAATACTAATAATAATTATTATTATTCAGCAGGGAAAAATTTTAGATTTTTAAACCCTATTCAATTTTGATGTAAATTTTCTATTGGGCAAAATAATTAGCCGCTTACATATTATATTACTAGCTGTGTCCCGCAGTTCTATCCGCATAGTTCCCGTTCCCGGAGCAATACCGGGATGTAACCTATCCTAACTTTTAAGTTGGATCAAACTGCACATGGTGTGCAAATTTTATTATAATCGGTTAAGTGGTTTAGGAGTCTATTGAGGACAAACATTGTGACACGAGATTTATATATATATTAAGATTTAAAGGTGATTTTAAGTAGTAAAATCTAAGAATTTTTAGAATGTCTGTCTATGTGTAGCTAGTCTCATAAAACTTGGTTTTATAACTGATAAAAGTTTACACTAACTGTTTCAAAGGTACTCTTTCTATAGCCCTCATCGTAGCCGGTTGCGTGGCGAATGACGCCAGGGTCTGTACCAGTGATTCCCTCGTACTAGCCAGAACAATGCGAGGGTCCGAAAACTCTGAGCAGAGGAACGCTGCACACGAGACTACTAGTTCTTCCCATTCTATAGAAAAAGACGTAGAAGGAGTAAGAGTAATAGTAGAAGAATAATATAGGTATAAACACAAATAATATTAAATAATAGTCATTGTATCAATGGTTTTCTTTATATTATAATTATAGTGACTGGGCAATGAGCACAAGAAGAAACATATAAAAGGGCAAGCGTAAACTGTGTTAGTGTACTCTCAGTTCATTTACTTTCATAAAGCGATGGTAAGGTACCCTTTTCTTAATAATAGTATCGGAGCATGTATTCGGTAATGACCAGCATGATTTACACATAAAAAACAATCTGATCATAGATCTCGTCAGTAACGTTTGCACTTAATTCCAGGCAGCAAGCAGCTTTTAATTTGTGCTCATTGCCAAGTCACTTTCATATAATTATAATAGAAAGAAAACTTTCGTCAACTCTTGATGTGTCTTGTTTAAATGTATATGTCCTGTTATAAATGTTCATATCTTTCTTTGTTACAGTATTTCCAAACTGAATCGCGATACAATACATTTCTGACCATAGCTAAGTTAGCAGAATGTTGTACAAATATACACTACGCAAACAGCAATACTACTAACGGTTGCATTTCTGAACAAACAATCGGTGCACAAATTAAATATTTGTTTCATTCCATTGAAACTGAACATAATTTACTACAGTAAAATATGAAGGAAACAGTAAAAGTATTGAGCTGTACCTTTATGTGGTAATTTGGAATACTTGTTATTTGGAATTTTAGAAAATTTTCTTTTTAATAAGCTTAGGTATAATTTAGGGATAATATTTTCCTTACTACTATGGAGTTCCGACTATAGAGTTTGAGCTGGGATAGCTAATAGTATAATTTCCTTTTAGTATACATTTCTATTTTTACATTGAATCATGAGATATTTGTATAGCTATTATCTCTACTTTTACTAAACATGTCGAATTATAACGTTTTATATCGATATATCGACCAATATTTATTCACAAAGACTACATTCAGTAACACTTTCGAATCGTCATGGTATCTATGTATCTTTCTACAGAGAACTACCAAGAAAGTCTGATAATTTTTTAATAGGGGATACAATTAGAAAAAGATTAAAAAGTCAAAATATGTGTAATTTAAGTAAGTGTGATTAACAGATGCAACACTATTTTCAGTTTCACTCTCATAAGACTTATCTTTATTGTTAGTCCATACCACCTACCTCCTGCGGTGTACTACGAGACTAAAAAATCTCTTACCTGGCAACTGCGGCACTGGTACAGTTGGATGCATATAAAGACGTAGAGTATTGCACAGTTCTAACATCGCATCCACGTGGTATTCAGGTATGAACGCGAACAGAGACTCCGCAAACTCATGACCAGTACCTTGATAGTAAAGTTATTGTATAGCTTTACTCTTCATACTATTACTAGCTGTTGCCCGCGACTCCGTTCGCGTTTACTTTCATAAAAAAGTTATTCCCCTGGAAACTGGATAAAAAGTCCTATGTCCTTCTCCTGGTTCTAAACTACATCCCCACCAATTTTCAGTCAAATCAGTTGAGTCGTTATCGAGTTATAAGTGAAGTAACTAACACGACTTTCTTTTATATATATAGATGCTTTACGGTAAGTGAGTCTAACTCAGTGTTGCCTGCATTTAGATATGTTGTCAATTTTTAAGGATATTAATATTTCTTTCTTTAAATACTTCATTAAAATGTTTCCATAGAAAGACTATGAACATACTGGCTGTTGCCCGCAACTCCGTCCGCGTGGACTTTCATATAAACTTTGACCCCCTTCCCCTCCTGTTAACCCTTTTTTTCCAGTAAGTAAAAAGTAGCCTACGTTGTTTCTCACGCTCTAGACCATCTCTGTACCTAAATTTTGTTCTTATCGGTTCAGTAGTTTTAGCGTGATGGAAAGACAGACAGACAGAGTTACTTTCGCATTTATAATATTAGTATGGAAGTATGGATTGAAGACCAAGTTCTTTGGGATATGGTTTATCCTGTTAAACTATGTACTTAAATCTATTCAGTTGCTATGTATATTGTATACTAGCTGTTGCCCGCGACTCCGTCCGGGTTTACTTTCATAAAAAAAACGATTCCCCTAGAAACTGGATAAAAAGTATCCTATGTCCTCCTGGTTCTAAACTACATCCCCACTAATTTTCAGCCAATTCAGTTGAGCTGTTATCGAATTATAAATGGTGTAACTAACACGACTTCCTTTTAAATATATTGATGTATTATCATTTGTACTCTCAGCGTTCCACTACGCAGGAAAACTTTCTGTGGAAGCTGTACCATTATCAATTTTACGTTTACATAAATTTTTATTTTCCATTACCACTTTCAAACATTATAGCATAGAGTAAAGAACTTACGGCTCACTGTTTCGATGTGTGCGTTAGAATCGGCGCGCGGAGTTTCAGTCCGGGAGGTAGGACTTTGAGGACTGGAAATATTACTTATTATTTTGTTAATTAGTACCTGGAAATATATATGTCGCAGGCGGATTGTATAATCCGCTGTATTACATTACGGCTAGCCGTTTTACAAAACAGGGCCGTTTTGCAAAGCGGCGGTTCAACGTTTAGCCGTATTGTCTTGCGTAGTTTTTGTATCATTATAAATTCTTATATTCTTATTATTTTTTTATCATTGTCATAGTTTTTGTATCATTATAAAAAAACTTGATTACTCAGCTTCATTTTTATTAAAGATGAGTAAATAATTTTTTTATAATGGAAAATAACTAACCTAACCCAACCTATAATATATTAAAAAACTATCATATCCCGACGAATACATTTTTAGCGGTTTTTTACTTATCCGCATTTAATTTCGGTTAATCGTTGAACCGCCGCTTTGCAAAACGGCCCTGTTTTGTAAAACGGCTAGCCGTAATGTAATACAGCGGATTATACAATACGCCAGCGTATACCAATACATATAATGGTGCTGTAAGGAAACTACATGTTCAGTGTTGTAATTGTAATATCTTTATTAACATACTATTCGTATCGTTCTGTAAAAAAAACCCCGGTAATCATTAGATTTTTTCTCGTTGTAAAAACCATCGCTGAACTTACAGGAACATTTGAAAAAAAAAATATCAAAATTCGACCAGGTGTTGTTGGGTTATGCACTTACCAAGACATTTTGCGATTCATTTTATTAATATTATAGCTGTTGCCCGCGACTCCGTCCGCGACTTTCATATAAACTTTGACCCCCCCTTTCCTCCTTTAACCCTTTTTTCCAGTTAAAAAGTAGTCTATGTTTTATCTCAGGCTCTAGACCATCGGTGTACCACATTTCATTACAATCGGTTCAGCGGTTTGGCCGTGAAAGCGTAAAATTATGATAGGTTTCAACCCCTCGCGCAACCTTTTGGGTAAAAATAAATGTAGCCTATGTCCTTCCCCAGACTCTAGACCTGTGTACCAAATATCATTCTCATCGGCTCAGTAGTTTTAACGTGACAGACAGACAGAGTTACTTTCGCATTTATAATATTAGTATGGATTAGTCAATACTAAAAAGGACCGTCGGTAAGCTTCTTCTCTGAAAGCGGGCACTGTTAAGAGACTAAAGCTAAATTTATACATATAATAAAAATAATAAAAACGTAACGAGTCCCTGTCTGAACATGGAAGATGGAAGACCTTTATTAACGCAATAGAACCCAAAACAATGATTTTTGGAATTTTTGTCTGTTTGTCTGTTTGTTTGTGCAGCTAATCTCAGAAACGGCTTATCCTATCTAGATGGGGTTTTCAATGATATATTGAGGTAAGCTCAACTTAACATTTAGTCTTTAATTCATGTAAATCGGTTGATAAATAAAAAAGTTATGACAATTTAAAGAATCACGTCGAACTTGCTGAACGTTCGCGTTTGTTGGCGCGGGTTAGGCATTTTCAAAAATGCTGCCCAAAGTCACTTTTCTACGCGGGTGAAGCCGCTGGCACAGCTAGTAAAGAAATAAATTGCTACCTTTGATCTGAACTGGAGGTGTATTCGAGCTGTAGCGACGCATAACTCTGTTTGCCCAATATCGAACTTTTTCCGGGCAAAATTTCTTTGCTGGCTACCTAAGTTAAATTATAAAATTCAAAACATAAATTATATTGTTATTGATAGAATTTCTAGTGCAATGGAATTGAGTGTCTTTGGCATTTTTTATCAACAGCTTCCAATGTAATGACTCAGACAAGATATTAAAAGGGGATTATCAATTGTGATACAGTTCCAGTACTACACTAATCACTACATAGTATAAAACACAGTCACTGTCCCTATATCTCTACGTATGCTTAAATCTTAAAAACTACAGAACAGACTCTCATAAGGTTTTTTATTCGATAGAGTAATTCAATAGGAAGGTTTATATGTATGAAACATGCATAATATATATGCAAGAAAAGCCGGGACGGGTGAAATGAAATGAAAAATGTTTTATATCTGAATAAAAACAAATACTTTCAGAAAGTCTACATGGTGCCTACCACCGGTTCGGGAACTAACCCGGCGAGAAGAACCGGCGTAAGAAACTCACACGGGTCTCAAACTTTTTAACAAAAAAGGGGGAAAAATTATCTTTTAAAATAAAATTTACAATTCTGTAACTTAACATAAGTACCTAATATATTAAATACATAATTGTAAGTCAATAACATAAATATATATTAAATACATAATTGTGAGTCAGTTGCTAGTTGCTAGTTTATTTTTAAAACATAACCTCAAAACCAATAATATATTTATAAGGACCATACCAGGTGGAACTTACTTGAATATTAGCTGCATAATCAGGATCGGAAGCGAGCCGCAAAGAGTGTAGAGTGCCCGCGAAATGTTTGGCCAACTCCTGCTGTCGCTGCTTCGTCCAAATGGCTCCAATTACCCACGCCATTTGTAACGCGCTGGCTTCTAGTTTTTCCTTGGTTATAAATATATTTATTATCCAAGTAGCAAGGAGCTTTTAATTTGTGCTCATTGCCAAGTCATTATAATTATCCATACCAATATTATAAATGCGAAAGTTACTCTGTCTGTCTTTCCAATACGCTAAAACTACTGAACCGATTAGAACGAAATTTGGTACACAGATGGTCTAGAGCGTGAAATAAAACGTAGGCTATTTTTTACCCGAAAAAAAGGGTTATAAGGGGAGAAGGGGAGGTCAAAGTTTATATGAAAGTACACGCGGACGGAGTCGCGGGCAACAGCTAGTAATAAAATAAAGAAAACTATTGATACCATTACTAAATGTTTATTTATAACTACAAAAAAATTAAAATAGGACTTGGCTTCTATGAGATCTCAAAACTCTTTACGATGGAAAGACTGCATCGAGAGACTTGACATTTTTTCACCTTTTTGATGGGATTTTTTTCTATTGAAACTTTAATCTACCCAATCGTAAAAACCCTTAAGAATTAAAAGTTTTATATTCTTGGGTACCAGTTCCAGTTATCGATGATCCCAAATTTGACATTTAACAAAATTTAAAGTTCTTTAATAAATAACGTAATACCTCGTAGACGCATTTAGACCTTTCGAGCTCCTTCAAAATCTTTTCCATCAATTGTTTACGAATTTTCTCTTGTTCTGTTAGTTCTCCATACGCACCTAGAGTAGGAAAGAAAGAGAAGAAAAATATAAGAAAGAATAGAAAAAACTCTTATTAATATTAATTGTTCGCAATTTTAGCAAGATCGGATTTGCCCACGTGTCACTATTAAAGTATGATATTTTTTACAGTCGTCACTTTAACTTTAAAAATAATAAATTTCAAAAGCAAGCTCTATAAGTGGAAGCGTGTAGAATGAAATTTGTACAATGTTTACTAAAAAATATATTTTTATTTTAATTACCTCTTTTTTATCTATTTACTAGCCGTTCCCCGCTGTTTTACCCGCTTAGTTCCCGTTCCCGGGGCAATATAGGGATGTAAGCTGTCCTATCTTTTAAATTGAATCAAACTGCACATGGAGTGCGAATTTTATTATAATCGGTTAAGTGTTTTAGGAGTCCGTTGAGGACAAACATTGTGAAACGAGATTTATATATATGAAGATTAATCAACAAAAGATATAAGTATACATTTACATATAAAACTAGCCAAACTTTTAAGTTTGAGGGCGAGATGCGCTCATTTTTGATAACATACTTAAATATAACATTAAACTTTTACTTGAAATATACACCCATACCATATTTATTTAATTATTTTTTTTAATATTAACATTAAGAAATGTGTCATAAAGGAATATTATTTTTATATTCATCACTTTTAGTCATATAAATTTCAAAGACTAGCTCTTATTAAATAGAAAAAAAATATCAAGACCTCCGACGTGCTGAAGTTCCGACGAAACTGAGATTATTCTCTGCTCGATATCGTGCAGACAGTCAGCCATGTCTAGCTGGTTGTCTCTCAGCTCACAGAGCTAAAAACAATCACTTCAGTTAAAAACCTTTATATTATTAAAACACTACTTTACACTTAATGTGGTAGATGTCTTAAGCAAAAAAAGACTTTTTGGGATTAAGTTTAATAAGTTAGTCATTTAACACATTATGTAATACATACTATGAGTATATATAAAAAGTAAGCTAGTCATTTTTTTCATCTTGGGAGCCTGGGTAAAATATTTTGCAAATCACCTTATTATGGAAATAAATTATTATTATTATTATTTTGTTCCCAATGAGCAACTTACTGCCTTTAAGTTTTTATTTACACACGCACACACACACACACACACAACTATAGAATTGTGAGTTCACTCAAAAAGAGTTTTGGTGCAAAAAATACATACACACACACACACACTCCCAAACACACACACAAACATACAAACACACTTATTCCTTCTTACCTTCTCAGCGTGCTTGATAGCGGCTCCGTGGTACAACGCCAGCAGTCCATCCAAGAGTCTAAGGTACGCAGAGCGTACGTCAATAGACCCGGCCCCAGGCATCATGGACCTCGTGCCCTTCAACGCTAGAGCGGTTTCACCTGTTGTTCTGAAAACCATCCACGTATAACGCATAGACTGATAGTCTATTAATAATCGGTCCGCCGTAAGTGAAGCCACAATTGTATATATGTACATGTAAAAAAAATGATGACACGCACACAAGCCTACTGATAATGTTGCCGCTAGAAGTAATTTACCCTATAAATGTGGAGTAATTAAAAACTAAGAAAATTATAGTTTTAATGCGATATACACTGCCGCAACGATCTATGTAAGTAGTCTATGTAATGTATTTCTGAAAACAATGTTTTACGTTTTTTCATGCTTCAAGTACAAGTATAGCTCAAAAAATAAAAAATCAATTTAATATAATAAGATATATTTGTCGGAGACTGAATATCTGGACGTCAAATAGAACCTATTTGGGCGTATTCAGTTAAAAAGATAACTGTCAAGATGCTGAATTTATAATGGATTCTGAATTATTTAGTTGAAGCTGAGACGACGATGCGGAAGGCCAATTGAAGACTGACTTCGCCGCGTCCACGATATTTCATCCTACACTATGTCCTTTGACGAATGTCGAAAGAATGGTGTCGCCCACGATATGAAGAAACCCCGTTGCCGCCCTCTATATATATTTTATATTACCTATACAAAAACTAAATAGGTATATTTTTACTCTAATCCGTTATCTAATTGCCACGACACAAGCTCTGCTTAGTTTGGAACTAGATGATCTATGGTCAGAGAAAGCGACATGTTTCATACTATGTTATGAAGCATATCAAGATATCTTACCTATTAGGTATTGGAGGCATGGAAGCGTGCATGAAGCGAGCCATCGAGGATATGACCTGGGGGAGCGTCGCCAGGCCGGGGGAACCAGCCGCCATATCGCTGACCCCTTTAGTAATAAAATATTAAAACTAAGTCCGTACATTTTTTTTTAATCTTTATTTTTTTTT
>JADANM010000147.1:5871026-5883023 GCA_026213755.1 Eurema hecabe | reverse complement strand
ATTGTAATTTTTTTGATGATGGGGCTGACATGGCTTTAGAGCTAAAAGCCCTAAAAAAAAAATAAAGATTAAAAAAAAATGTACGGACTTAGTTTTAATATTTTATTACTAAAGGGGTCAGCGATATGGCGGCTGGTTCCCCCGGCCTGGCGACGCTCCCCCAGGTCATATCCTCGATGGCTCGCTTCATGCACGCTTCCATGCCTCCAATACCTAATAGGTAAGATACCTGGATATGCTTCATAACATAGTATGAAACATGTCGTTTTCTCTGACCCTATGTCATCTAGTTCCAAACTAAGCAGAGCTTGTGTCGTGGCAATTAGATAACGGATAATATATCTCAAAATATAATTTCAAAATATGTTTATTTTAATCTGGGGACTTGTTTATAGACTACCTATGGGCATCTGAACATCACGCAAAAATATGACCAAACATTTCTGTTACACGTTGTTTAGGTAATATCAATATATACATATAACGAGGGCGACAACGGGGTTTCTTCATATCGTGGGCGAAACCAGGCTTTCGACATTCGACACAGGATATAGTGGAGGATTAATATCGTGGACGCGGCGAAGTCAGTCTTCAATTGGCCTTCCGCATCGTCGTCTAAGCTTCAACTACCAATTCAGAATCTATTATAAATTCTGCATCTTGATAGTTATCATTTTAAAACTGTATTCTTTATCAATTGCCAATTAATTGAATGTCTGAATACGCCCAAATAGGTTCTATTTGACGTGCAGATATTCAGTCTTCGACATATATAAATTATATTTTAAATTGATTTTTTATTTTTTGAGCTATACTTGTAATAACATGAAAATTGTAGAATTGCATAAGATGTCCCACTAGCCAAAAAACGTAAAACATTATTTTCGGAAATAGATTACATCGACTACTTACATAGATCGTTGCGGCAGTGTATCGCATTAAAACTTTTTTGAAAGATTTTCTTAGCTTTTCATTTTTCCACATTTATAGGGTAAAGTTCTTTAAGAGGCAGAGGCAACATTATCAGTGGGCTTGTGTGCGTGTATATCATTCTTCTTACATTTTACTTACATATATATACAGTTTTGTCTTCACTTACGGCGGATCGATTATTAAGGGACTATCAGAAGATCTACTCCGAACACAATCGATGTCGAATTTTATTATTTTCGATACAGTTTTTGAGCAACTTCGAATTTATATAAAAACTTTTTTGTTTCTGTTTCGATAACATTCCGATAAACTGATGTGCGATCAGATTCTTTATTAGAGTATATTAAGTCTTATAGCTCGTTTAGCAGCATCAAAATTTTTCGATATCGACGACGATTGCATTCGGAGTAGATACTCAGTATATGCGTTATACGTCGATCGTTTTCAGAACAACAGGTGAAACTGCCCTAGCATTGAAGGGCACGAGGTCCATGATGCCTGGGGCCGGGTCTATTGATGTAAGGTCTGCGTACCTTCGACTCTTGGATGGACTGCTGGCCTTGTACCACGGAGCCGCTATTAAGCACGCTGAGAAGGTAAGAAGGAATAAGTGTGTGTTTGTTTGTGTGTGTGTGTGTGTGTGTGTGTATGTATTTTTTGCACCAAAACTCTTTTTGAGTGAACTCACAATTCTATAGTTGTGTGTGTGTGTGTGCGTGTGTTTTAACAAAAACTTAAAGGCAGTAAGTTGCTCATTGGGAACAAAATAATAATAATAATAATTTATTTCCATAATAAGGTGATTTGCAAAATATTTTACCCAGGCTCCCAAGATGAAAAAAATGACTAGCTTACTTTTTATATATACTCATAGTATGTATTACATAATCTGTTAAATGACTAACTTATTAAACTTAATCCCAAAAAGTCTTTTTTTGCTTAAGACATCTACCACATTAAGTGTAAAGTAGTGTTTTAATAATATAAAAGTTTTTAACTGTAGTGATTGTTTTTAGCTCTGTGAGCTGAGAGACAACCAGCTAGACATGGCTGACTGTCTTCACGATATCGAGCAGAGAATAATATCAGTTTCGTCGGAACTTCAGCACGTTGGAGGTCTTGATATTTTTTCTATTTAATAAGATCTTGTCTTTGAAATGTATTATTTTGTGACTTAAAGTGATGAGTATTAAAAAAAACATACCTTAATAGTGACACATAGGCTATATTGAGTAGAGTTAAGAGTTTTTTTTCTAAAAGTAGAGAGGTAAAAGGTTTTTTTTATTTTTCATCTATTCCAGGTGCGTATGGAGAACTAACAGAACAAGAGAAAATTCGTAAACTATTAATGGAAAAGATTTTGAAAGAGCTGGAAAGGTCTAAATGCGTCTACGAGGTATTCCTATATTTAATTACATGTCAAATTTGGGATCATCGATAACTGATGTACCCAAAAATATAAAACTTTCAATTTTAGAGTTTTTACGATTGGGTAGATTAATGTTTCAATAGAATAAAATCCCATAAAAAACATCAAACGTGAAAAAATGCCAAGTCTCTCGATGCAGTCTTTCCATTGTAAAATCATACAAGCCAAGTCCTATTCAAATTATTCTGTAGGTATAAATCAACCTTTAGTAATCGTATCAATAGGTTTGTCACGACATAACATGAAAACGGCTGGACCGATTTGGTTGATTTTTTTTGTGGTATTTGTTATGATTAGGAAAAGGTAAGAAAAGTTTAGCATTTCACTTTTTTGATATTTCATGATTATAGGGCGATATGAAGTTCGACGGGTCAGTCAGTATTATTATAATTATAGTAACATGGCAATGAGCACAAATTAAAAGCTCCTTTCTACTTGGATAATAAACATATTTATAACCAAGGAAAAGCTAGAAGCCAGCGCGTTACAAATGGCGTGGGTAATTGGAGCCATTTGGACGAAGCAGCGACAACAGGAGTTGGCCAAGCATTTCGCGGGCACTCTACACTCTTTGCGGCTCGCTTCCGATCCTGACTATGCAGCTAATATTCAAGTAAGCCTGATGATTTCCACCTGGTATGGTCCTTATAAATATATTGGTTTTGGGGTTATGTTTTAAAAGTAAACTAGCAACTAGCAACTGACTTACAATTATGTATTTAATATATTAGGTATTATGGTATAGTACGCGTCATTTATGTTTAGCGCTGGACGAGAATAGCTGCGCATCGGTAGAATCGCGCTCGTAATTGACGTATTGGTGCGAGAAAGACAACACGACTGGGGAACCAATCAACGCTCGCGCACCGCGCCGTCCCCTCGATACCTTATTTTTGACTTCTGCGCAGGTTTCGTTCAGCGCTAAAGATTCGTGACGCGTACTATACTTATGTTAAGTTACAGAATTGTAAATTTTATTTTAAAAGATAATTTTTTCCCCCTTTTTTGTTAAAAAGTGTGGGACCCGTGCGAGTTTCTTACGCCGGTTCTTCACCGGGTTAGTTCCCAAAGCGGTGGTAGGCACCATGTAGACTTTCTGAAGTTATTGTTTTTATTCAGAAATAAAACATTTTTCACTTCATTTCACCCGTCCCGGCTTTTCTTGCATATATATTATGCATGTATTATACATATATAGCTTCCTATTGAATTACTCTATCGAATAAAAAACCTTATGAGAGTCTGTTCTGTAGTTTTAAAGATTTAGGCATACATATAGATATAGGGACAGTGACTTTGTTTTATACTATGTAGTGATTACTGTAGTACTGAAACTCTATCACAATTGACAATCCCCTTTAAATATCTTGTCTGAGTCATTACATTGGAAGCTGTTGATAAAAAATGCCAAAGACACTCAACTCCATTGCACTAGAAATTCTATCAATAACAATATAATTTATGTTTTGAATTTTATAATTTAACTCAGGTAGCCAGCAAAGAAATTTTGCCCGGAAAAAGTTCGATATTGGGCAAACAGAGTTATGCGTCGCTACAGCTCGAATACACCTCCAGTTCAGATCAAAGGTTTGTTCACGCTAATCTCAGAAATGGCTTATCTTATCTAGATGGGGTTTTCAATTATATATTGTGGTAAGCTTAACTTAACATTTTGTCTTTAATTCATGTAAATCGGGTGATAAATAAAAAAGTTATGGCAATTTAAAGAATCACGTTGAACTCGCTGAACGTTTGTTGGCGCGGGTTAGGCATTTTCAAAAATTCTGCCCAAAGTCACTTTTCTACGCGGGCGAAGTCGCTGGCACAGCTAGTATGTTAATAAAGAGATTACAATTACAACACTGAACATGTAGTTTCCTTTGCTACAGAACCATTATATATATTTCCAGGTACTAATTAATAAAATAATAAGTAATATTTCCAGTCCTCAAAGTCCTACATCCCGGACTGAAACTCCGCGCGCCGATTCTAACGCACACATCGAAACAGTGAGCCGTAAGTTCTTTAATCTATGCTATAATATTTGAAAGTGGTAATGGAAAATAAAAATTTATGTTAACGTAAAATTGATAATGGTACAGCTTCCACAGAAAGTTTCTGATTTATAATTCGATAACAGCTCAACTGAATTGGCTGAAAATTAGTGGGGATGTAGTTTAGAACCAGGAGAAGGACATAGGATACTTTTTATCCAGTTTCCAGGGGAATCGTTTTTTTTTTATGAAAGTAAACGCGGACGGACTCGCGGGCAACAGCTAGTATACAATATACATAACAACTGAATAGATTTAAGTACATAGTTTAACAGGATAAACCATATCCCAAAGAACTTGGTCTTCAATCCATACTTCCATACTGATATTATAAATGCGAAAGTAACTCTGTCTGTCTGTCTTTCCATCACGCTAAAAC
Organism: Eurema hecabe; assembly: GCA_026213755.1. Taxonomy (NCBI): domain Eukaryota; kingdom Metazoa; phylum Arthropoda; class Insecta; order Lepidoptera; family Pieridae; genus Terias; species Terias hecabe. The sequence continues at coordinate 5,878,228 of JADANM010000147.1, read as the reverse complement.
TACTAAACCGATTAGAACGAAATTTAGGTACACAGATGGTCTAGAGCCTGCGGAAGGACATAGGCTACTTTTTAACTGGAAAAAGGGTTAAAAGGAGGGGAAGGGGGTCAAAGCTTATGTGAAAGTCCACGCGGACGGAGTTGCGGGCAGCAGCCAGTATGTTCATAGTCTTTCTATGGAAACATTTTAATGAAGTATTTAAAGAAAGAATTTAAAGAAATATTAATATCCTTAAAAATTGACAACATATCTAAATGCAGGCAACACTTTTAGTAAGACTCACCAACCGTAAAGCTTATAATAATATGAAGAGTAAAGCTATAAAATAACTTTACTATCAAGGTACTGGTCACGAGTTTGCGGAGTCTCTGTTCGCGTTCATACCTGAATACCACGTGGATGCGATGTTAGAACTGTGCAATACTTTACGTCTGTATATGCATCCAACTGTCCCTGTGCTGCAGTTGCCAGGTAAGAGATTTCTTAGTCTCGTAGTACACCGTAGGAGGTAGGTGGTATGGACTAACAATAAAGATAAGTCTTATGAGAGTGAAACTGAAAATAGTGTTGGATTTGTTAATCATCTCTTCACTGCTTCAGGATATGTTAAATTACAGATATTTTGACTTTTTAATCTTTTTCTATTGTATATGTTCTCTGTAGAAACCATAGATATAGAATGTACAAGATAAACAGAGTCAATTAAAAATCGAAACCAAAAAAATATTATCTATGTGTGAGTTAAATAGTGTTGTCAAAAAGTCCACCTACAATATCGATACTACTATGTGAACACATTATGAATTCCGATTATAGTGTTCAATCTTGTACTGGAACATTGTGCTTGAACAAGTTTAAATAGAAGAAGTACCAAATATGAATCAAATGTCCAACGAACATGTTGAATTCGTGTTTGGAGAGTTCAAGTTATTAATATATACTAAATTTATAAAATTGTAATTTTTGTCTGTTTGCGCATCATTCAAAAAAACTGTTAAACGAATTTTGGTATTGTTTTCACTGTTCGATATACTATGCATGAGCTAATTAAAAATCCCTATTTTCCGTAATTAAAATATATAATAAATAACAACTGGAACAGTTGAAATCCCCCGACATTTTCACTTCAAACTTAAATATCTCTTAGACGGATAAATTGATTTTGATAGAACTTTACTAAGACGGTTAATCTAGCTTTCAAATAAAAAACTGCATTAAAATCGATCCATCCGTTTAGGAGCTGCGATGAAAAAGACAAACATACACATAGACATACACAAATACAGACACATAGACATTGGCTTCAAACTTATAACACCCCTCCTTGTGTTGCGTTGGGGGTCAATAAGGGCATGAAGTAAAACAAAAGGTAATATCAGAAAGTTTATTTTATTATTTATTGTCCTCTAAATAGTACAGTCTTATTTAATTGTGTTCTAAAAGTTTGTCGACTAAACTTCAACGACTTGCTTTCATGCTTTAATCGTAAAGTAAAATATATTTCAATTATACTTTTCATTAATAAATATCTGTGATCGCTTAATGGGTTTTGATTCAGCACATGATGCTTTAAATTTTCAAATAATAATCGATTATTTTGAAGAACTTCCAACACATTTTTGGCAAAAATCCTGTCATCCATTCTTTTCCTTTTCATGTTTTCTCTGAAAAGTGTCTCAGCACTACTGCATAATGCGACAACATCATTAGCTGGATACATCAAGTAAAAACGTTATATGATACTCGTGATTTTATCGATACTCGTGACGTCACCGCTTTGTCAAGCCCTAGTGTAAACGAACAATTTATTATTTTACATATTATTTTCGCGAATTCTGTATATAATTACGAAATATACTTACATAAAGCAATAAACATCAATATACTATTGTAAACATATTTTTCTAAACCGATTACTAGCAAAAATTTGACAAAATTATGGTTCGAGAAATTTGAATAAATTTGTAAAAAATACTGGGACGCTATGGCCTCTTACTCACTAAAACAATGACATATCGGTGCTGAATTCTCTGTCTCTTTTTCTCTCGGGCGGTTTGTACTTGATTGGGATTTCTCGCTTCCACGCTTCGTGGATCTTTTTGCGTAGCGAAACGCATTCTAAATCTATGGTAGAAACTGCCTTCTGAACCAGTGGTAAATGTTTTGTAATACCGTGACGATTCGAAAGTGTTACTGTATGTAGATTTAGTGAATAAATATATTTGACTTTGCCTATAGTAATGGTTTTATATCGATATAAAACGTTATAATTCGACATGTTTAGTAAAAGTAGAGATATTAGCTATACAAATATCTCATGACTCAATGTAACAATAGAACTGTATACTATAAGGAAATTATACTATTAGGATTCACAGCTCAAACTCTATAGTCGGAACTCCATAGTAGTAAGGAAAATATCCCCCCTAAATTATACCTAAGCTTATTAAAAAGAAAGTTTTCTAAAATTCCAAATAACAAGTATTCCAAATTACCACATAAAGGTACAACTCAATACTTTTTCTGTTTCGTTCATATTTTACTTTAATAAATTATGTTCAGTTTCAATAGAATGAAACAAATATTTAATCTGTGTACCGATTGTTTATTTAATCTGTGCCCAGAAATGCAACCGTTAGTAGTATTGCTGTTTGCGTAGTGTATATTTGTACAACATTCTGCTAACTTAGCTATGGTCAGAAATTTATTGTATCGCGATTCGGTTTGGACGTATTTGTAACAAAAAAAATAAATTAAAATTTATAACAGGGCATATACATTTAAACAAGACACATCAAGAGTTGACGAAAGTTTTCTTTATATTATAATTATATGAAAGTGACTTGGCGATGAGCACAAATTAAAAGCTGCTTGCTGCCTGGAATTAAGTGCAAACGTTACTGACGAGACCTATGATCAGATTGTTTTTTATGTGTTAATCATGCTGGTCATTACCGAATACATGCTCCGATACTATTATTAAGAAAAGGGTACCTTACCATCGCTTTATGAAAGTAAATGAACTGAGAGTACACTAACACAGTTAACGCATGCCCTTTTATATGTTTCTTCTTGTGCTCATTGCCCAGTCACTATAATTATAATATAAAGAAAACCATTGATACAATTACTAAATGTTATTATTTGTGTTCATACCTATATTCTTCTTCTACTATTACTCTTACTCCTTCTACGTCTCTTTCTATAGAATGGGAAGAATTAGTAGTCTCGTGTGCAGCGTTCCTCTGCTCAGAGTTTTCGGACCCTCGCATTGTTCTGGCTAGTACGAGAGAATCACTGGTTCAGACCCTGGCGTCATTCGCCACACAACCGGCTACCATGAGGGCTATAGAAAGAGTCCCTTTGAAACAGTTAGTGTTAACTTTCATCCGCTATACAACCAAGTTTTATGAGACTATTTACACATAGACAGACATTCTAAAAATTCTAAGATTTTACTACTTAAAATCACCATTAAATCTTAATATATATAAATCTCGTGTCAAAATGTTTGTCCTCAATGGACTCTTAAACCACTTAACCGATTATAATAAAATTTGCACACCATGTGCAGTTTGATCCAACTTAAAAGTTAGGATAGCTTACATCCCAGTATTGCCCCGGGAACGGGAACTACGCGGATAGAACTGCGGGACACAGCTAGTAATATAAATATTTTGCCCAATACAAAATGTACATCAAAATTGAATAGGGTTTAAAAATCTAAAATTGTTCCCTGCTAAATAATAATAATAATTATCAGTATTGAATCAGGACTATCAATCACTAGAATATACCAAATGCTGGACATCATAACGTACTTTTCTTATCAATAGACAAATGAACATGATCGAGGAACTGATCAGGCCATATCAGAATCGCGCCTGGGCTCAATCGAACTGGGTTCTCGTTCGCTTCTGGCACGGATCTGGCTTTGGATTCCGACATAGACAGTGGCCGCACCTGGCTGCCAGGTTAGAAGATGCACTAATAATTACTTTTTTGTTTTCTTTAAAATTTGCCTGTTCTAAAGAATCATACCAAAACTAGTGTGGCGTTAATAATTACGAAAAATCTCTTTTCTAGTTGTCGTCTTTTTTAATATCATTATTTTTTGATTAATTAATTATTTTTTTATTAACATTTATAACTCCTCTTTCTTCTTTCGAAAAACTTGTACACCAGCATTACCTTTCTATCGCTTTCAATTCGTATAGTTAGAACCTTATCTATCTATGTATGTATATGTACTTATGTTTATGTATGTACATAGTATTATATTATGTGTAAGTATTTTGTAATACATCTATTATTGTTTAAAGTTGCACTACGCCACCTAATTGTCTATTATGTATGTTTTGTCCTGACTTGTTTGCCTGGAAGAGATCACTCTTAAGTGATAAGTTACCACAATGTTTTTTTTTATATTATAAGGTTTAGATTGTTATGTGTAACGTAGTGTTAAATAATTAAATCATCATCATCATCATCATCATCTCAGCCTATCCCTGTCCACTGCTGGACGTAGGCCTCATTCAGGGTGCGCCAAAGCTCCCGGTCCTCTGCCTTCCACATCCAAATAATTAAATAGATAATATTAATATATAAAACGCGTTCTTTCCGCGCTCAACGTTCTTCTGGACAAATACCCTGAATGCGATTTGTTTGCGTATAAATCGGTCGGTTATATTGTCGGTATGCTTGAAGTTTTGCGAAAGAGATGTATGAATGTAATGTCTATAATTAGCGTAATTGATGAATAACCGTGTTAATTATATATTGAAATAAATGAATAATGTACGTATCAATGCATTTGTGTTGTTTTAAATTACGGTTATGTTAATAAAATAAGGTTACGCTATTCACAGATATGGCGACAGAGAGCCTACCGTCAATAATTTGGGCGCAAAAGTTGATGCTGGACTGATGAGCCAATGTTTTGGTAAAACTGCGACTTAAAAATTACTACATACAAAATGCTATCGTATATAATATTGGCATTTATCATCAAGTTATTTTTTTTCAAAGAAAAAATAGTAACTCTTTTCACTTTGTCTGTATAACTCCCTTTTGGTTATATTTGTTACAGTTAAAACAAGTTAGTAGTTAGAACGGCTTTTATTCTAGCTAGAACTAGTTTTTACTTAACGCCTTTGTTAATACTAGAATTGACTGAATATAATATCAGTTAAAACTAGTTTCTAAAATATGAAATGCGTTTTCCCGAAGCGAGTTTGTTAAAACTGTTCCGACCGATGTTAGAGTTCATCATACCTTATTCTGATTGGCTGCGAGGCATCACCTGATCATCACACTTATAGGTAGGTAAGTAGGTAGGCAGGTTATGTTAGGTGAGGTTTCATTAACATATATATAACATATATAATCTTATATATATAAAAGAAAGTCGTGTGAGTTACTTCACTTATAACTCAAGAACGGCTAAACCGATTTAGCTGAAAATTGGCAGAGAAGTAGTTTAGAGCCAGGAGAAGGACATAGGCTACTTTTTTACTGGAAAAAGGGCTATAAGGGAGGAAGGGGGATCAAAGTTTATATGATAGTTCACACGGACGGAGTCGCGGGCAACAGTTAGTTTAAAATAAAACCAGAACGAGGTAAATGGTAATAATGAATAATTATATTGGTATACAGGTCCTTGTCCATCAGAAGTGATTCAGAGTAGAATAGGTGACTATCTCTCTCTACATCCTAAAGAAGCAGCTCTCTTCTTAAATTCTCTTCTCAGTCAACTGAATTGGGCATTCTCGGAATTCTTCACGATGATGCAAGAGGTAAGTTCGAAGTTTAAGTTTTTTTTTCTGTTTTATGTAATATTGGTTTTAAGCCCGTTGCGAAATCAACGAACTAGAAAAGTATCTTGTTACACTCAGTTTTGACATCTATACCTATAATAAAGAATATCTATACATATAATAATGGAAGATATATGAGAAAAAATATTATAGGAGACCTTTATAAACGCAATAGAACCCAAAACAATGATTTTTTGAATTGTCTGTTTGTTTGTGCACGCTAATCTCAGAAACGGCTAATCCTATCTAGATGGAGTTTTTAATTATATATTGTAGTAAGCTTCACTTAACATTGAGTGTTTAATTCATGTCAATCGGTTGATAAATAAGAAAAGTTATGACAATTTAAAGAATCACTTTGAACTTGCTGAACGTTTGTTGGCGCGGGTTAGGCTTTTTCAAAAATGCTGCCCAAAGTCACTTTTCTACGCGGGCGAAGTCGCTGGCACAGTTAGTTTTTAATATATTTTTTATATCCAAATGTTCATGTTTAAGAGATTTTCTATGTTGACTTTGAATCTGATTTTATATCTACTATTTTACATACTACGTTACTACATGGCTAGGTACTAATAAGATATGAGAGAAATTGTTTTTATTTTAGCCATTTCGTAGATTATGTAGTTTGCAAAGTTTCAATTAATTAGCTCAACGATATGTTTCCAATTTGGCAACGAATACAGTCCAGTCTAATCACCCAATGACAATATGTACTTGATAACATCTATATACATTTGTTAATTAACCGCATCCAAATAGCTTCATGTGGAGCCACATTAAACGAAGCTTTGTCCGACGTATTTTGATTGTTATCCTAAAAGCCAGTTGTATTTGACATAGACAGGAACAACTACATACTGCTAGATCAATTTTTTTGGCTATGGCTCTTAACTTAATATACTACAGACCAGCCCCTGGTCTAAAGATGCTTCTCGCATCTCCAACAGGTACACTATCATATTATAATGTGTGGGAAGGAAGGAGAATGTTACCTTCCTCTGAGCCAAAGGGAGGATCCTCGACCAGTCGAACCACTGACTGGCCGGCCGTTAGGCCCCGATGGTTCGATGCCGAGAAGTTGTATATATGCTTAGTCTCGGAAAAATATCGTAAGCGCGATTCAGACTCGGCGCATGAATAGCGGTCGCTACAAATGCTGCAGCATGCTGTCCATGTGGGCAAAATGCTAAAGTATTTTCGTCTAGAATCACGTTAGTTATGTGCTATTTCCGACGTGTGTCAATGTAGTAACTCGGGCTAAATGAGCTAAAAAGACCAAGATATGTCTTGCGCTTTTCAAAACTGATCTGTTTTTAAATGGGCTTTTACCAAACAGTCGCCTTAAGCTATGTGAATATATTTCGACTTTTAGTACAGGATGATACG
>JADANM010000147.1:5828191-5844302 GCA_026213755.1 Eurema hecabe | reverse complement strand
GAACTCTGACGTCACACCGCTATTTGACGTCAGTTATTTATTATGTTTATAACGTCAACATACTAGCCAGACCCAAAAGCTTTAAGCACATTGTTAGTAATATTTTTTATATAAAACGAAGCAAACGAGCATGCGATTCACCTGATGGAAAGTGATCATCGCCGCTCATCAACACTCGTAGAGCTTCACAGTTCTGGAGTGAGTTACCAACCCTATGCATTAACACAGTATTGAGTTCCAAGTCCAATAATATGTAGGGATATTAGAAGCCTGCTCTTAGACGTTACCTACACGTGGAAAGCGTCCAAGATGAGAAATTAAATAAGCAAACTCATCTGTAGTTTATGTTTACAACATTGGTTTGTGTTAGCGATTGTGTAGTATTGTTAAGAGTACCATTGTAGGCTTAATACATCTTCTTAAGAATTAAAAAATGATTCAGTAAGTACTTTAATTTGTTTACCAAATGTATGAGAGAGATTTAATGATATGCAATCTTTGGCTTTGGACAAATACTAATCTATATCTATACTAATATAAAAAGCTGAAGAGTTTGTTTGTTTGTTTGAACGCGCTAATCTCAGGATCTACTGGTTCGAATTGAAAAATTCTTTTTTTATTGAATTGACCATTTATCGAGGATGGCTTTAGGCTACATAACATCACGGTGCGACTAATAGGAGCGAAGATATAATAGAAAATATGGAAAAAGCGGGGAAAATTATTCATCTTTTAGGGCTTCCTTTGCGTGCGCTGCGAAAACAGTTCAAGATACAAAAATAATATGTATGAAAGAATTATTCCTCTTTAAATTATCTAAAAAAAAGTCCCCGACAGTCTATCTTCTAAGATTGACTCACTATAACATAATAATAGAAATAGATCCGAAGGGGACGAAGTCGCGAGCAACAGCTAGTAAATAATAAATGACTAGCGTCCCGTCCCGGCTTTGCACGGGTAGACATAGTACTAAATATAGCCTATGTTACTAAGTGTAGTAGATAGATTTCAGTACTTTTTGAGTGTATTCGTTACGGACAAAAACAAAAATCTTTCCTCTTTATAATATTATAAGTGTAGATATATGAGAAGGATGAAGGTCACGTAGTTGTATAAGGGCAGCTAGAGGCAGTTTAAAGAAGCCAAAAGGAAGCTATGATTTCTCTACATTATGGTGTTACTAAGGCTGATATTCTGTACAGATATGGAGAATGGTAGCAAATCCTTTCGGCTAATCTTTTAGAGATTTCTTCTATATGAAATTAATTATACCACCTTTATTAAAGAAAGTTTAATTAGCCGAGTTCTGAATCGCGCTTGTGATATTTATTTAAGCTTTTATACAACGCCTCGACATTGAAATATCAGGGCCTTTCGGCTACATTGCCAACTATTGCCAAACGTATAATGTAACATATCAAGGAAACGAACGCATTGTTTATCTCTCTCTGATTCACACTTATTAGCAAAATTATTTATAATAAACAACTCAATTCTGAACGCATTAGATCGACAGTTGCCTTCAAACGATTAGCGTAAACATGGCTATTGTAAACACATGGAAAGCTCAATGGAATGGATTGTATGTCAAATACGGCTGATCTATTTCTGGACTCGACATCATAGGATTTGGTATGAAATTTCTCAATAATTCGTAATAGTGTTTTGTAAATATTTTCCTTTTGTCAGTAAAGGACTCTTTAAAAATTCGCCCCGCTAAATAGTCTTGTGTCCACCCTATGCATTCAGTGTACAAAAAAGTAATTGCTTATTTATTTTGCACTCTGTTATAGGTCGCGGATGTTTAGCGCTGGACGAGAATAGCTGCACATCGGTAGAATCGCGCTCGTAATTGACGTATTGGTGCGAGGAAAACAACACGGCTGGGACAATCAATCCGTCAATCAAACCGCACCGTCACCTCGATACCTTATTTTTGACTTCTGCGCAGGTTTCGTTCAGCGTTACAGATTCGTGACGCTACTTATACAAATAACAATATAAATACTATATATGAGAATACATTAAGGTAACTGGCGGCCTTATCACTCAAGAGCAATCTCTTCCAGACAACCAAGTGGGGACAACATACACAATAAACGATTTAGTGGAGTACTGCTACTTTAAATAAATAATAGTTTCAATACATAATTATGATCCATACTAATATATGAAGAAACAAGGTTTTTGTGATTGTTAAATTGTAAGGGGTAATCTCGATTTTAAAAATTCTTTCACCAATAGAAAGCCATATAATTGCTGAGTGCCATAGGGTATATAAAAAAGGATTGTTAACATCATGCCGAACGAAGTGGGCACGGGTCCGCTAGTTTATGATAAAAAGGCAGCAACTTGCACACGATGTGAAATGTCTGTGGTGTCATGTCTGCTTAGGAGCCTGTTCACCTTAACCAAATTGAGAATTAAAAATTAATAAAGGTTAAAAATTCTTGTGACCGCATCATTCAATTGATAGTAGTATACACGAGTCAATATTGTGCTATATTTTTTAACTACATCTATATGTAACTAGCTGTTGCTCGCTACATCGTCCCTTCGATTTCTTTTTTTATTATTTCTGCGCTCCTATTAGTCGCAGCGTGATATTATGTAGCCTAAAGCCTTCCTCAATAAATGGTCTATTCAATAAAAAATATTTTTCAATTCTGAGATTAGCGCGTTCAAACAAACAAACAAACTCTTCAGCTTTATAATATTAGTATAGATGTATATATGTATAATAACTCTATAGCTATTGTAAACAATACAAGTCAGTGGTTTTGTATTACGAAAACTAAAAACAACCAAAAATAGGACTATCAAATTTGAACAATTAGCTTCAATATAATATACTTTAATGTCCATTTTGAACTTTAATCGACCATTTTTATGTAAAGAAACACATTTATCGTTGTATAAATGAATACCTACACAATAATTATTATTTTATAATTACTAATTATTAGTTTAAACAATTTACATTTTCCGTTTTATACAAAAAGTATCGATCTATTTTTCGGTCATCTGTTCTTCTTTATTTTAAGCTCATACAATCAAAGGTCTAAAGGTCAGTCTATGACAGAAATAGCGCTGTGAATTAGATCAATAAGTAGATTATTATTAAAATTGGGACGTCAAATATTCCTCGATATTTGATATTGTAATACTTTTTTTTATAACCTTCCTAGCTGTTCAACGCAACTTCGTTCATGCTGTACTAATCCTAGCCGAAAAATTATCCTACGCCTACGATTATATTTTTGCTTAAGAATGTAGAATAAGTACATCTAGGATTATTCTAAAAAAAGAATAATGTAAATCGGTTCAGCTGTTATCGAGTTATGCGCTTACCAACACATTTTGCGATTCATTTTTATAATATTATTGATACAAGCAGTAGTAAAACAAACATATCAGTAAAAACATCCATAACTTGATAATCGCTTTATCAATTTTAGTGAGTTTTATGATTTTTGACAGATTATTTTTTTAACTAAATAGCAGAACAACTTATTGAAATATCATTCAATCGCAAAATTTTTAAACGGAGCTTAGAAAGTTAATAATAAACTGAAAACGCACACTGTAGCTTTAAAGGATGACGGCTCTATACATCCTCGTCGCCCACGTTAAAATGACGTCACAATGAATTCGACTTACAATATCTCAAAGAGCCAAGTCCGGGTTTTGTTCGGCCCACACATTTATAATATATAATATTGAATATCACATCGTTAGCGAAGCTATACAAATGATTCTCTGAATTTTTAACGTATTGAATTTATACAAAAAATTTCTCTGCAATGTTACGTTATAATATGAATGTTCTAAGGAAAAATAAATTCGTCGTTATACTTTATGTATGTTTTTTTTTTCAATAATTAATATGGAAATCGCAGACGTTAGGTATGTTGCTAATAAACTATATATTACCTCAAATATAAAATCTTCAAAAGATTAAGATTCTATGAATCCTCGTCGCCCACATAATGACGTCACAGTGAATTCGATGTAGGATTTTGGTAAATGGTTGGCCCAACTGTTATTGGGCTTACACATTTATAAGCCTAGTTGGCTTGACGCGAACTCGTTCAGCCTATTCGTTACCTATTGTTTTTATCCCGGATTTTTACGAGAACGGAAGATATATACGGTAGATATACGAGTTAAAAGTTGAATTTTCTTTCTATAAATAGATACGTACAGAAAAATATATACGTAAAACCGGAAAAATATATTCGTAATTTACAGTTGTATTTTTCTGCGTTTTAGGTGTTGCTATGTATTCATGGTATGTATTTACAACATAAAACTATGTATATGTAATTTATTCGTTATCTAGTTGCCATAACACAAGCTTTGCTACACGTAGAACTATATAGCGCTATGTATAAGTGTCATAAAATAAAAAGTCTCAAAAAAATTACGCTGTATTCTGATTTTAGTTTCGAAACTTATAAAAAACCGGCAACTGCTTCTTATATTTAAAGCTTCAAGAACCTTATAATTCATTCTGGCGTCAATCCAACACAAAACATGACCCTGCCACCCCAATCATGAATTCCGTGTGATCGCAACGTTGTACAACCTTCGTTTTAAGTTTTTAAATGTCGATCTTGAAGCAAGGTTATGGCCAGAGACTGTCGGTGTTTTCGAATTACAGAGCATAGTGCGACATTTCAATCAATGTGGACTTAAAGAAAAAACATTTGTTAAATTTCTGTCAATGCATATACAGTGTGCTACAAAACAATATGTGTCCGATCCTGAAGGGTAACGTACTCTATCTAAATACTTTTTTGAATAAAATAAAATAAAATATCTACATCTAAAAATAACAATGCACTAAAGTTTTAAAGATCATGTTTTGAGTGAAAAATTTACACAAATTTAAGGAAAATCACAAATGCTGGCAACTGACATACGGTTCGTAGTCCCTATTATACACTAAAGCAAGCAGATAACGTGAAAGCGAGACTGTGTTGCTATATAAGTTTTGCAATGGACTTAGTCTATTTTATTTTGTTTGGAAAAAATAATTAAGTTATTTTTTCAAAACGATAGAAAGATAAGGAACTACTAGTGGTATATAGTAAGAGGTTTTCTGATCGGATACTTGTTTTATAACACACCTTATAACGGACGCATCAAGCGAAAGCACAACTTATATAGGTAATAACAAGGTATTTTTTATAAAAAACATCATCATATATGATGACGAGCTACTGAGTTAAGTCTGCCTGATGGTAAGTGACCAGCTACAGTCGTAAATCCAAGTGCCAAATGAGTGCTCGTTAAAGTAGGGAAAAAGTAAAGGACTTCCTATTATAAAGTTGAAGAGCTTGTTTGCTTGTTTAATCCCAGGAACTACTGGTTCGACTGTGCAAATTTCGGACATTTATCGAGAAACGTTCTATGTTTTAAAACATTACACTACGGTCAATAAATAAGAGCAAAGATCCAGTAAAAATATGGAACAAACGGGCCTCAAGTAAAATGAATGTTAAATAATGAAGATGCTTACATGTAATTACTGGACATAACAATTGTATTCCTTCATGGGAAAATAATAACTATGAGTGAGTAGAAGCTGTGCTGATCCAGCAGGGTGACATAACTACCTATTTGTTTTTAATACTCACTTTTAAATACAATTAAATTATTAACACAATACAAAGTTCAGATAATATAGTCGTAATATATCTTAGATAGTTTCTGAAACAATTTTTTATAATAAATTTTCCGACCAGTAGCAGCTGTGGTTTATCGCGGCGTAAGACCATAAAATGTTGTTCATTTAAATTGATAGTTTATGACGGTGGATGAACGTTTATTAATTACTGGTTATTTACTAATTAATTTTACAGGAAAAATTATAATGCCTTTTGACAGCCGTATCAGAGTGAAAATATGTTATTTTTTATTTCCGAAATTTATAATTTATTCAATGCGAGCAAAGCTGAGAGTAAAAGCTTAAAACTCTTAAGAGTACTTACCATCTTTATCATAATGGCTCCATACTTCCATAAATTGGTTGGCGGATAATTTTTTCAGTTCCCTAGAATCTGGGTCCCGAAATTGTCTCATAAAATTCGAGGCTCTATCTAAATTAAACTTTTTGGCCGACCCGTTCGAATCGAAACTCATTTTGTAGCTATTTTTATTTTATTAACAATTTAATTAATACAAATATTTATTGTCTGTCGACTTTAGTGTTTACATAAAAAATAATTGTACTAGATATTCTATATAGTTGGCAAGACTGTTTGACATTCCAGGAGTTTATTTCATCTGAAACAAAGAAAACAGCAGTTAAAATATTATTCAGTGATTGTAACACATAATAAAGTTGTCAAGTGCGAATTGGACACGCTCTCTAAGGGTTCCGTAGATATGATTTTAAGCCCTGCCATCAAATTATAAACGATATTGAAATTTTTTCACCAAAAGAAAGCTACTTTTGTAATATTATGAACTATATTGTAAACTGTTACTATGTGTATGTATGTATGTATTTGGGTAATATACATGTATGTAAATATATCTCGTTTCTTTATTTAAATCATATTGTTGTTGTTCCATCTTTTTGAATTTTAAATCTACACTTTTTACCTACCCTTCCTTTCTTTTGTATCATTAATGTTTTATATAATGTTTGCCTGGAAGAAATCACTTCAAGTGATAAGACCGCCTATTACACATAAATTTAATGTATTTGTCGAGTTTTTAAGTATTCTTGGTGTAATAAAGGGTAAAATAATAATATATTTTATTTTTGTGAAAGAGTGCAAATAAAACGAATCAGGGTGAGGCTTTGGTTGGTAGAAGTCCGACATAATCCATATTTAGCCTATGAAAAATTCCCTACTATAAAGCCGTTATATATTATACTACAGAGCATACGTAAGCTTGACTTGACTTGGAGTGCTTCAAGAAGAGAGCATACATCTTTCTAAAAGGCTGGCAACCCACCCAAGAGCTGTCAAGATCCGCGAGTGTTGATGATAAATAAATAAATATTTTCAGGACATTTATACACAGCGTCATCTAGTTCCAAGCTAAGCCGAAGCTTGTGTTATGGCAGCTAGATAATGGAATAAATTACATATACATACTTTTTGTAAATTCATACATACAATACTGTAGCGACCGCTATTCATGCGCCGAGTCTGAATCGCGCTTACGATATTTTTCCGAGACTTAGCATATATACAACTTCTCGACATCGAACCATTGGGGCCTAACGGCCGGCTAGTCAGTGGTTCGACTGGTCGAGGATCCTCCCTTTGGTTCAGAGGAAGGTTACATCCTCCTTCCTTCCCACAATACCTCGCCTGCTCGTTTGACCCTATGTTATAGAAAAATACGTTAGTATACTAAGTAATGTATAACATTGTTTTCATCGAATTTTGGCAGAACGCGACAAATTTCTACGTCCTTAAAAAGTTTCTCAATAACCTCCGGATTTACGATTGTCTAAAAGATAAAAGTTTCATCCGAAATATCTTTGCTAATAAAATTTGTTGAAGCCCTCCGGAACGCCAATTACATCGTACTAATAAAAGTTTGAAGGTCAAAGAATGATGAATCCAAATTAATTATAAGTTCATACTTTATATTTATGATACAATGTTAGCTTACGTCTTATGTTACCTATACAATAGAACTAGCTGTGTCCCGCGGTGCTACGCCCTTTTTATTAGGAAAAATAAATTGTGTTTTTGACCGCAATAAAACGTAGCCTATGTGTTCCATATTATCCAGGATGTCCCCAAACCAAACTATTAAAATCGCTCCAGTCATTTCGACGTAAGGACGAAACAAACACACTCACACTTGTTAGTGTAGAGCAGTAAGGCTGAAATTACTTTAAAATATCACAAATACTGTCTTTTTTCCTATCATAATGGTTGGCAAAATAGTCACGACGGCTTTTGGAGAAATGGTCGCTTACCATTCTGTGAAAATTTCAACTATAAATACTAATAAATACCTTCACGTGTTAACGAAATATTTAGACCCTTTAGACAAATAAATGATTACCGAGAATGTTATCTTAAAAGAGTTCCTTTCATAATAGTTCCAGCAACCTTAAAAGAAATAAAATAATGGCACAAATTCTTAGTATTTATTTCGAAAAAGATCTTCTATAAACCAAAGAGAATTTGCTTGTTGTAAAATTCTGTAATAATCTTAGGGTACGGAACTCACGATGAGCGAGTCCGACTCGCCATTTCCTTAGTCTCGAAACAACCTTATTTAAATGCGACCGTTTCAATGACAGTTGATTGCATGAATACTGCAACAGTTGCAAACATTGTCTAGCTCAATTTGTAGCTTCTATTATCTGTGTAGCTTTCCTTAGAACAAATTATTCTGAAATAAGTTCTTTTTAAAAGCTTTTATTTAACTTGCAATATATGTAAGAATGTTTGCCACACGGTCGACGACCACTTACATTTGTTGGCGGAGTGTTTTCTGCATGATACTCTTAGAAATAAGTTACTTATATATTTAGGTATAAACAGGCTTGGTGTCGGTGCACTGCAAACAGTGTTGGCATATCCGGCATCAAGCCAGGCAAAATTTTTATTTAGATTTTTAATCGACATACATAAATAATTTGTAATTATTGTAATTTTTTTGATGATGGGGCTGACATGGCTTTAGAGCTGAAAGCCCTAAAAAAAATAAAGATTAAAAAAAAAATGTAAGAATGTTCGGGTGGAATCTTGCGACCCGATTTTGAAGCAGATACTCTAAACCGATTAAGCTGAAATTTCGTATGAACGTTAAGATTGGATGACAATACAGGATTAGTTATTTTTATTGAATTGTTACAATATTGGTATCAAATAAAAGGGTTTGTTGAGAGTGACTTGAAAAGTAATGTGACGTCATTCTAAATGCAATAAAAGCTTTCTTGAAAAGGTTTTTTGTTTGATTTTTTCTTAATTTGTTAAACAAATAATAAAGTAATTTTTTATTAAAAATGTATACATAGCCAGACATAATCATATTATTTTAAAGATTTTATTTTTGGTTATCGTAGAAATTAATCCAACCTTTTAAATATCTAAAACCATTGCAAGATTTAAAAAATAGGCGTTTAACGCCATTTTAAAGCGTTGTAATATTAACAAAGGGTAGATGAGTCTAGACTCTAGACTCTAGACTATGCAAAATTGTGCGTAGGTAAAATGATTATACAAAGAGCTAGTAAGGCTTTATACTACAGTCCCTTTTTACGAGCTCGCTGGACCCAGCCAAGTGCGAACATGATACCTTTTATACCGCCATTCGTTTTATTGGAATATTTTAATTGGAAGCGTTCCTTTTTTATTTAGTAAAAATAGAAATACATTTTAGTTGATGTATAATTTAACTAGCGACCCGCCCCGGCTTCTCTCGCATGTAATATGCTTGTATTATCTATACTTATAGTATAAGGAAGTAAAGTTTGTTTGTTAAATTGCAAGAGGTAATCTTGGGATCTACTGAACCGATTTTCAAAAATTCTTTCACCAATATAAAGCCACATTATTGCTAAGTGTCATAGGCTATATAAAAAAAGGGTTGTTAATATTATGCCCAAGGAAGTGGGCACGTGTCCGCTTGTATAATATACTAGCTGTTGCTCGCGACTTCGTCCCCGTAGATTTGTTTTTCCATTATTTCTTAGATCCTATTAGACGCAGCGTGATGTTATGTAGCCTTAAGCCTTTCTCGATAAATTGTCTATTCAATAAAAAAATAATTTTTCAATTCGAACCAGTAGTTCCTGAGATTAGCGCGTTCAAACAAACAAACTCTTCAGCTTTATATATATGTAATAGATAATAGATTAACTTTTCTCTTGAAGCACTCAATCTTTTAAAAACTGCATGAGAATCGATTACGTAGGTTCAAAGATTAAAGCATAAATAAGGATATACGGACAGGGAAAGTGACTTTTTTTGTATACAATGTAAATAGATAAAAATAATTATACATAGGACATGTAGAGGTCTCCCAGAGGTCGGCGCAAGGGGACAAGGAATACCTTACCAATAATTCTCCCTCTTGCCTAATTACGCGTCTGAGCGGACCCTAATTAAGCTGTCAGAAAGCTCATTTTATTCACAACTAATTTGGCTCTTACTATGGTTTAGCATATAATAACTTACACATTTCCGTATTATCCATACAAATATTATAAATGGTAAAGTGTGTCTGTTTGTCTTTCTTTCACGGCAAAATAGTTGAACCAATTCAGTTGAAATTTGGTTTGTACATAGATGATACCTTGGATTAAAACATAGGGTATAGTACGCGTTCACGAATCTTTAGCGCTGAATTAAACCTGCGCAGAAGTCAAAAATAAGGAATCGAGGTAACGGCGCGGCGCATGGGGCGCGTGATCGTCGGATGCGCGAGCGTTGATTGCTTGTCCCAGTCGTGTTGTCTTTCTCGCACCAATATGTCAATCACGAGCGCGATTCTACCGATGCGCAGCTATTCTCGTCCAGCGCTAAACATAAATGACGCGTACTATACTTTTTATCCCTGGAACGGGGACTACGCGGGTGAAACGCTGGAAGCGGCTAGTATTATGAATAAATATAAACCAGTTCCAAATCGGCTGTACCATTTATGCAGTACTTTGAGATAACAGACGAGCCACCTGATGGCAAGTGGTCATCGCCGCCCATCAACACTTGCG
This sequence comes from Eurema hecabe, assembly GCA_026213755.1. Lineage (NCBI taxonomy): Eukaryota > Metazoa > Arthropoda > Insecta > Lepidoptera > Pieridae > Terias > Terias hecabe. The sequence goes on along the minus strand of JADANM010000147.1, from coordinate 5,833,600 downwards.
GAGCTTGACAGCTCTGGAGTGGGTTGCCGGCCTTTTAGAAAGATTTTAAGATAATTTATAATTAAGTAAAAATACAAGCAGTTATACTACTACAGGACACTAAACTATGATTACCTCTAACCGTCTCAAGCCAACGAAAAACTATCGTTTAAATATTCATAAGTCGCAAGCGGAAAGGCATTAATAAATTAACGCTGTAAATAGCATAGAAAATAATCCGAGGACATTATTTAACCCAACTCTTTGATAGAACAAGCACGCCCCTAAGCGTTGAAAGCTTTTCAAACAAGATTATATGTCCTCAAATGGTGTTGTAAAACACACATATATAGCACTAGCTGCTACCCGCGACTCCGTCCGCGTGGACTTTCATATAAACTTTGACGCCCCCTTCACGCCCTTTTAACCCTTTTTTCCAGTTAAAAAATAGCTTATGTTCTTTCTCAGGCTCTACAACATCTGTGTACCATATTTCGTTCTAATCAGTTCAGTATTTTTAGCGTGATAGAAAGACAGACAGACAGACAGAGTTACTTTCGCATTTATAATATTGATATAGATTTAAAAACCGCTCCGTAAGGTTTTCTTAATTTCAAAAAATTTTTCAGACATTTTTTTATCTAGGACTAGCCGCGCCGCGCGGCTTTATACGCATTTCTGCATGTATTGTACACATAACCTTTCATCTTGAATCTGTCTATCTGATAAAAACTGCATGAAAATCGGTTGTGTAGTTCAATGACTTAAGCATAATTAGGGACAGACAGACATAAGCGACCGGGTATCCTAAAAGACCTGGATTGACACACAGGATACTTTTTATCGCAAAAAACATAACCCTCTTACGTTCATCGAAGTCGGATCAAAAGATCGAACATAACTGGCGTATAAACTATACAGAGTAGCTACTCCGAATGCAATCGTCGTCGATATCGAAAATTTTTGATACTGCTAACCGAGCTATGAGACTTAATATACTCTAATAAAGAATCGGATCGCACATCAGTTTATCGGAATGTTATCGAAACAGAGACAAAAAAGTTTTTATATTAATTCGAAGTTGCTCAAAAACTGTATCGAAAATAGTAAAAATCGACATCGATTGTGTTCGGAGTAGAGCTTCTAGATTGATAAATTTTATATATAGAGAGATAAATTTTATCGCAAAAAACATAACCCTCTTACGTTCATCGAAGTCGGATCAAAAGATCGAACGTAACTGGCGTATAAACTATATGTATATTTTAGATCTATAGCTGTATAGGTACTTTATACTACGGATAGACGAATCTTAACCATTTACCGAATCAGGCTATTAGGCGAAAACCTTTGGGCTTTGACTTGGTAAAAGGTTTTATCCCTATAAAAGGTCCCTTTGTATGAAATCCTTTTTCAAGCTAAATTACGTTTGATTAACATTTTCTTAATGCTTGGTGCGTGTTTGATTTTTTAGTTGTGTTTTTAGGTTATGATGGAGGTTTGGTATAAGTATAAGTATTTATTAGTATTTATTAGGTATTAAGTAAGTAAGTAAATGACGAATTCAAGTATAAGTATAGCTGAATGAATAATCGACTAACTTAACATAAGGCTTTTAAGACATAGATAACTTTTTTTTAATTTTAGTGACAATTATTTCAGATACGGCTTTCAGTATTTAAACAGATTCTTATACCTAAGTTAAATTAGAACGAAAAAAGGATATCATCGACGTTCATAAAAATGATTAGTTTGTATCTCTTTCGTATTACGCGTAGTACTCATACAGCTTCAGCCATGAAGGCAAGCAAACAAAGGATTTCGATAACAGTAACATGGCATATATACGGCATGAAAGGGGCGCTCAGTAAATACTGGAAGCGATCACAGCACTGACTTATAGGAAAACTAAACGTACTTTGACTGTACACATAAAATTTATAAATCATTTAAAAATAATAATGTATAAAAAATATTTAAGAAAACAAAACAAAATCGTTTTTTTATCATACTTAATATTCTAAATGTAATAGTTTGTTAGAATGTATTTATGGGTGTATGTTTGTTATTCTTTCACGCAAAAACGGCTATTCCGTTTAGTTGAAATTTGGTATGTGGATACGTGAAACCCTGGATTAACATATCGGATACTTTATGTCCCGGTATTGTCCAGGGAACGGGAATTACGCGTGCAAAACCGCGAGGCACTGGTAGTAAATAAATAAATAAAAACTATTTGTCCAGGGAGCTATAAATGTTAATACATTTCCAAATAATAACAGTAAGAAGCTTTCTTCACTCTGAACATATTTATCTACGACCATAACCTACAATTTATTCCGTGACATTCAACCTACAATCTAGAAGGCTCGAAAATTGGCCACGTGTTAATTTTAAAACAGTATTGTTCTTGAATTTACCGTGACCCAGTCACGGTCGCGTCGAGAATCAATCGATATATCGTTACATAGTATAAAACATCGCTTTCTTATGTCTGTCACTATTCATGCTTATTTCTTTAAATCTACGAAACCGATTTTTATACGGGTCATTTAAATAAAATATTTGACTACGTAATAATAAATTAACATTAATTAATTGACTCTAAATTAATCTTGTAAGTGTTTTGGCTGTGACACCTGTTAGCTTTTAAGATGAAATGATAAATAAATAAACTTTAACTTAACATTGGTTGGCCCTAAAACCTTTTCATATAAGACTATCTCTATATAAGATTTTGTAATATATTCCGACGACGTTGTTTCCTTTATCTAAATAGATTAAACTATGTGGGTTGATGACAAATCTTTTTTGATCTTTCAATTCGATTCAGGCGTTTTTGAGCTTTAAGAGGTGAAATCGAAAACTAAATCGACTTTATGTTCTACCAAAATAATATGTGCTTAATATCAGTACTGTATTTAAGTAAGTTTTCAGGTAAGTCAATTGACAGATAGCCATTTAAAATGAATGCTTCGAACAAATGGGAATAAATGGATTTCATAGAGATTTGGTAAAAGCCGGCAAATTGGTCTGATCGACAATACCGCGACGGTTGATTAACAACAGCACTCACATGAATTAAAGCCACTACACTCCATACAATGTACAATACATAATAAATATTACACGTCCGCGTCGGCGTTTGGAAAGAGACATTCGGCTGGTTTCGTATTTATAGAGCGTTATCTCTTTCGCACGATACACGAATAGTGAATATGCCCGTATTTTTAATATTATAAACATTTCTACACATCAATACAGTGCCGCAAAAAATAAGCCATCGACAATGTAATTAACTCAAAACAAAATTAATTTTACTGTAATTTTTGAGCGACTTAGTGACGTTATAGTTTCCCTATAAATTGGGTGACCGCGGAATGAATGAATGAAACAATTCGAACAAAGATTTGACAGCTACTGTCAAAGTTGTTGACTTCTTTTTTCTTTCTTATATTATGGCATTAGCGTCTCGCTTTTTGTCAATGTCAATGTAATAAGAGGCAACGTGGTCAAGATAAAAGTCGATATGAGTCAAGTAAAATCGTCATCAAGTCGTCCTTAGTCGAGTCAGTCAGTCGTTGCGTTCTGCCCTTCGTATAGTGATAGTGAACTTTACGAAGAACCTCGACGAATCTTGGAGAAATCGGAACGGCGCAACTATGCGCTCTTAAATGAATTCTTCATTTCTTGGACACTTATTAGCTAGTTTACTGCATGATTCACTATCACAATCAAATATTAATAACTTTATGCACCAAAAAAGGAATATTCAATCGAGATTACAAATAGACGCCGCAAGATTCCCCATTTCGTCCATTTAGAAATAGTAAATATTAATTTTAAACTATAATAGACCGTACCTATTAAACTGGTACACAATCTTGCAAGAACAATTGCATAACATTATATTAAAATATGGAAATGAAATTTCAGCGTAATGTTTGGGAATCATCACATTTTAACTCGATGAAACTCTTTATGGGCCATTTGCTAGATTTACAGTGCTCACGGAAACTTAACTGCGATTTCGGGAATGTACGTTTAATTTAACGCGACTTATGCAATTCTCTGAAGTGTTTACTTGAGAAAATTCGACGCGGGGACTGAGCCGGGTTTTAAACGGCTGACGTAGAATATTTGTCGAATGTTTTTTCTTAGAGCTATTTCCATAGTCCTAAGCCTTGGCGTGAAGAGGGGGCTCATTAGTTTGGAGTTCAATCTAGCACTTTGAATGATTCCAATTCAACCGAGGGGCTGCTCTTGGTATCCCTTTTAATGACAAGGGACCGAAGAGCGGTAATTTGTAGTGTCAAAATACTTTTGAATTGGACTGTACCAATATAATCTAGTTTAATATAAAAATGAATAGCAAAATATGTTGTTAAGCGCATAACTGAGCAACAGTTGAACCGATTCATATAATTCTTTTTTTTGTAACTGTACTAATCCTACCTTAATCTTTATACCCTACACGTATACTACGGACATCCTGGATATGTACGAGGATGGTTCTTATTGCAAAAAAAAAAATGGTAAGCGTAGGTTAAAAGGTTTCGGGTAGGATTAGTAGTGAGTGAATGACGTCACTTTTTTTTCCGTGGGGAAATGCTCACGCATGCCTACCGCCCCGGGGGTGAGATAGTAGGTTATGTCGGACTCAAACCGACTAAAACCCCACGGTATTCCACTGTTCCGCGTATTGACGGAGTCATGGGTGCTCTGGCGGACTCTTCCGCAGTCCCGTCAACATGACGTCACGTTGGGCCAGCTAGGAATAAAATATCAAAATTGTATACGTCTATGAAGACATTTTTAATGTCAAGTCTTATTCCTTAATATTAGCTAAAGTGACATCTCACCTCGTTTCCGATCGTGACTCAGCGCTATTTTGAACAAACATTATTGGCGAGTCTAAATCTTTACATTTTTTGATATGTGTATTGGTTAAATTATTTGTAACAAGTCAAGACTCTACTTAGTAGTTTTAGCGTGAAAGAGTAACTTAACGTCTATAGGTACTAAATAAAAAAAAATATTTAATATTTTTTTGCGATATCGTAATGCATTGGACAAAGCAGATTGTGCGGCTGCAACGACATTGATCTATATTTTTAGTTTTGACGTTCATAAATATCACAATGTGATTTAAGTGAATAAATTATTTTCATTTTCATTTTTTACTGTAATTCGTACTTATAACAGTTACATTAATTATAGATATTAAGAAGGATTTATTGTATCTTGTATTTAGAATTAAAGCTACTGGCTACAAACAAAAAATAAAAAGACAGGAAACATAACCTTATCTAATGATCCATTTATTAACTCATACGTCAAGTATAATTTTCCTTTAATATTTCGTAGTTCGGAAGTGACTCGGCGCCATTTTGTGATAACATTGTTTCTCGGATTGTACAGGACTTTATT
>JADANM010000147.1:5702048-5725228 GCA_026213755.1 Eurema hecabe | reverse complement strand
GCTATTTATCAGTATATTAAATAGCATTTATGAATAAAGGCTGTTAAACACGACTTTACTTTCACACATAAATAATATTAGAAAGAATAAAGGTAATATAACATTACACTAAAATACTTTGAGAAAATGGCCAATAAAACAAAATATTCTCATACCTATAACTACATGCGTAATTTCGCTGTTACACAGACTCTTCAATATATCATTCAGTTGTTCTTTTTCTTGCAGATAATTGATTATTTTTGATACATTATATTTGATGTTAGACGAAGGGCAGAGTAACGGTGTGACGTCAGAGTTCAACCATGCTTCATACAAATTGGATAGAGACGACTGTAACGTTTCAAAAATACAAATTTTCTCGCCGCTGAAAGAGATAAATATGAAATAAAATAATTAAATTTATAAGGATTTTTTTACAATATAGTATTTTATAATGGCGGTAATTTATTTTTACTTCCAACCTATTATCGGGTGATACATGGGCATAATGGATGAATGTATTATGACGTCATCACGCAACATGACATAAAATATCTTGTCATATGACGTCACTTGCCAGTAAGCGTTTTGTTCGGACTTTAAAAAAACAATACAAACCTTTCTAATATGATTTTCCTATTACTCTCGAGATTAAATTTCTTTGTATAAATTTTTAGTTCATCGCTGAATTTTGGATTCATATCTGAAAACGAAAGTATGTCAACTTAATATCGATTAACACAGAAAAAACAACGCATAAATTACGTCTAAGATCGCGGACAGTGGGTTTAAAAGCTCGTTTCGTTTAAAAGCATAACTCAGAACAAAATAGCGGATTTAAAATGTCTTATAAGACGTTCTACGCCTTGCATATTATGATAATTATATCTATGGAAAATACTGAAGATTTACCGAGTGTTTTTAAAAGCTTTAATATGAGAACTAGGATATTTTTTAACTCAATACTATAATAATGGTTCCTTAGATGGAAGAAGATAAGAAATATAATAAGAAAATGGTGGACGGAACCATTATATTAAGATCTTTGTTTTTTATATTAATTAAATAATGTTATAAGTAAATTTATGTTCAATTAGGGTTCCATCTTGTCTTGGAACCAGCTCAGGGGTGGTTATGCCTGCTGAATCTGCCAATATGCTTAAACAACTTACAAAATAAGTTTTAACTTACCATCTATAACTGAGATATCCGATGTATCAAGACTCATACTCAACTCGTTTTTATTCATTTCTCTCTCTCTTCTCTCTGTAAAGAATTTACGGAGAGTCGATATCGACTCTTGTGGGAAATCCAATTGGACACCTGCAATATTTTATAAGTAAAAACATTGTTTGAACTTTTAGAATTGTAAGTCGCGTCACGGATGTTTAGCGCTGGACAAGAATAGCTGCGCATCGGTAGAATCGCGCTCGTAATTGACGTATTGGTGCGAGAAAGACAACACGACTGGGACAACCAATCAACGCTCACGCACCCGACGACCACGCGCCCCGCGCGCCGCGCCGCTACCTTGACACCTTATTTTTGACTTCTGCGCAGGTATCGTTCAGCGCTAAAGATTCGTGCCGCTACTTATAATTTAATTTTAAAAAATACGAATTTTAATAGAACTCAGTGTGGTTTGTAATGATTTTTATACTTTAGACTTAAATGTATATAAAGGACAATGCAAGGAGCAATATTTTTTTCTACTATTGAACAAAACCCACTTTGGGTTATAACCACAACATATTGACAATATGGCGGGATAGTTAATTTTATAATAAGCGATATGACGAGGTACTTCAATATTCCGCCTGTCTGTCCGTGTTTTGATTTTTTTATTAAATATAATTTTATTGAATATGCGTAATTTGATCCAAACATTACCTCTGAACCGATCTTCCAATACGCCATCTTGGAATCCTTTGAAGACAGCTAGCAAGCATTCTTTAACATTATTGATTTTCCTCTCAGTCATAGCTAGAGATGCTATCATTTTCTTTATTTCGTCTCTTGTACTTTCCTAAGAAACGCAATAATTAAATTATATATCGTAAATATTTAGAGAACGATATATCGTAACGATTTATCTTTGTAAATTTATCGAATGTATCTATGAAAAATCTTTGCAGAAAAAATTATGTCAATATCTGCTTTTCTATTAGCCTTTTGTCTATGGTCTACTTCATCGTTTGTTATAACATTGACACTAAATGTAATCAAATGAACTAAGTTCCTGCAGCTATGGTACCTACTATAGAGAAATCCAGTTAAGTTTCTCTTCGATGCAAAAATGGTAAATAACATTAAGATTAAAAATATTTTATATAACGTTCATTCCATGTTTTACTGTAATGTTTTGATTAAAAGAATCAAAATAATTATAATAAATAAAAAATGATTTAAACTCTATATCATTTTCGCATATGCTGCACCAATGAGCATGTTAGGACACGTTTTTAAAAAAATGTTTATACATTACATTACTATTATGATTACTTTTACATTACTTACAATATCCGCATCAACGATCGCGATTCGACGCATAGTCGTACGACTGTCGTCGGTCGTGTCGTCGCCGTGCGCTTTAAACGGTCCACTTCTAGAGTTAAGTTCATCCAATAACATCCGTAGGGTTTTAACCCTCGCTTCTGACTTCGCTCTCTCACTGCGCAGAACTAATAATTCACACGCTTCACCGGATAGGCAATTCTACAAAGAGAAATAAAAGCACAAAATCTAAATATATTTTAAGTATATGTTTACGTTATGATATGATAGTAAGGTATATTGTCATACTAGCGACCCGCCCCTGCTTCGCACGGGAGCAATGCTTATGTAACAACAGAATGTCCTCATAGACAACGTTCACAGCTTTTTTGTCAACCCGCGGTCGGTACCGCAACAACTACGTCCCTGCATTTAAAATTTGTAATATCTTCGGAACTATTTACTTAAATAACATGCTGTAAAAAGCATATTGATCTTAAATAACTGCACAATTTATTTAAGGTACTTGATTGGATAAGAATTAATGCTGTATAGTTTAAAATCACTTCGTAAATAACCATTTTTTAGTAAAGGATTAAAAATGGTTATGGTGGGTTATCCCTAAGAGATAGACATATGCCATCGCGGACTTTTTTATAGAACTTTTTAAGGTGGACAATACTGTAGTACAACATTTTGGTCTATCTCGTAGGGTTTAGCAAGCGTTTGCAATATAAGCGCAAAAAAACGTTCTTATTTACGACATCACATTAGAAACCTCTAAATTTATCAGTATTTCTCTACTATATTATGCATGTATGCATGTAAACCTGCATCAAAATCCGTTGCGTAGCTTTAAAGATCTAAGCATACATAGGGACAGACAGACAGCGATAGCGGCTTTGTTTTATACTATGTAATAATGATAATTATATGTATTTACTTATAATATAAATGTAAAAGTTTGTATGAATATATGTTTGTAATTTTTTCACGCAAATACGACACGTTACTATGTATTAGTAGCGTCACGAATCTTTAGCGCTGAACGAAACCTGTGCAGAAGTCAAAAATAAGGTATCAAGGTAGCGGCGCGGCGCGCCGGGTGCGTGATCGTCGGGTGCGCGAGCGTTGATTGGTTGTCCCAGTCGTGTTGTCTTTCTTGCACCAATACGTCAATTACGAGCGCGATTCTACCGATGCGCAGCTATTCTCGTCCAGCGCTAAACATCCGTGACGCGACCTATACACAAAGTTAAATAAAGATACTTTCGACTTTTTGATTTTAGTACTCACATCTAACATCTCAATAGAAGCTGATAGCTTGCTCTTAGTTTGTTTGATGAGGAGTTGATTTTTAACGCTTTCAAGAGCTAAGCTGCTGTGCAACGCCGCAGTATAAGTCAACACTGATTGTGGAGTGTTCCTGTGCAAAAAAATAAAGTTACAAGTTGTCAGTTAATTTGTGTTAATTTTTATTCAAAGTAAAATATAGAAATGTAGTACGATCATAATGTGCTTGTTTGACTTTGAGAATGTTACACATTTGTTAATTTGTATTAAGTTATAATTTTTAAGTTATTGTATGTTTTAGAGTAAGCAATTCCTGGTTTCCTGTAAAAAAAATAAAAAAAATAAACGTGTTACTATTATGAGTACTGTTTTGAAGTGTCAAGCAAGACATTCGAATTCAGCAAGACAAAAAAATATTGTATAACTACAAAAGTAAACAGTATTTCAAAATCTCCACAATATAATATAATTTTTTTTTATCTTTATTTTTTTTTGGGCTTTTAGCTCTAAAGCCATGTCAGCCCCATCATCAAAAAAAATACAATCATTACAAATTATTTATATTAGATAAATTACTTTATATGTCCATACTTATACAAAATAGAATCACTCGACAAATTTTCTTTTTTGGGTTTATTCAAGAATTCTTATCTAAATATGATCTATTTTCTGATACCAAAAAGAACCACATTCCAAAACAATTTTGGAATGAAAAAATGACAATACATGAATGAATGACCATGAAAACAATGTGGCACATAATTTATTTTAAGATAAGATAAGATTTGTTGCAAAATATTTTGCAATATTTCAAGTGGTCATTAACTTCTGTATTCGACTGTGTCTAACATACTTATTTTTAACTGGTTTTTCCTCATGTTTTGTATTCATTCTGGATAATTCAGTGACCAATGCCGCTCGTTTTTCATACAACTGTGCCCAGAGAGCGTCGCCGCGGCATTTCACTAGTGAGGCTAGTGTTTCTTCTGAAATAAGAAAAAAGGCTATAGTCATAGGTTAAGAGCATGCAATTAAATATAACTATCTACAAGAAATTGTATATAAGAAGGAAAAAAGAATGGTGACACCATTTTTTTTCCTTCTTATACATATAATTAATTTAATTTCATGATATCATAAAAGTTGTGGGAGGAGTGAAGTATTTTGTTTCTTATAAATAAGGCTGGGCATGTCCCCGGTTTTACCAGCACTTATACATGTATTATGGACATAAACCTTCCTCTTGAATCAGTCTATCTGATAAAAAAAAAGTATGAAAACTGGTTGAGTAGTTATAAAGATCTAAGCATACATAGTAACAGACTGAAAAAAGCGACTTTGTTTTATACTATGTAATGATATAGATACATCAAAAAGAAACATTACAAAGCATAAACGCCATTATATAATAGTTTTAAATAATACCTGATTCTGATTCATGTGTAGAAATTGAAGATACATTGCTTCCCCATTGTGATGGACAATTCTTTTTTAACAATGTCAGGCACTTTTGCAGTTTCTTCTGAAAATGACATAAGACTTTCACTTAGTGATAGAAAAGTTTAGTAGTCACTACACTGTGAAACTACTTTTTTTTTAAAAACAAATATTGCTGTTTTTTTTAATTGGTTAGTTTATTTGTAAATTTGTCAAATCATCCTTACATGAGATTTATAGAAATGCTTTGATCTATATGAATAAGAGTAGGCAAATTGGTTCACATTACTCCGTTCCGGGTGTTTCAACTGCACTTCGGAGTGACAAAATGCCAAGCTTGGGATTTTTGGTGGATCGGGCATAATATGAATGTAGCTTTAGCCATAAACGCTTCCAGCAGTTTTACCAAGCCTAAACTCTGGCATACTTGGAACCCGGCTCTAGATTCTTTCAAAATTATTCTTATCAATACTGACGGTCCAATTTACCTGTACTTCTTCCTCACCACCAATTAAGCAAATAGAATCGGCAATTTCTTTTGTTTCTTCTAGATTTTTCTTCTTGGATTCCAAATCTTCGAGCACCTGACGCAACAACCATGCACGTCTTTGCAAGTTTTTCACTTTTTGCTGAGACAGATTTCTTGATGCCACTGTAATTTATATTAATTAAATATTATACATGCAAGTTCTTGAGAATGTATGCATGCATATAAATATAAAAATTAACAAATGGATGTTTGATGAATGATTAACTAATATTATAAATACAAAATTTCGCAAATCTATGCTAATATTTTTAAGGTTGCCTGGAAGATATCGCTTAGCAGCAATAAGGCGGCCCATTTGGTAAAATTGTAAAAATCATTAAATTTTTGTTTTTTTATGAAATTTAAATACTACACTGCCTTACTGTAATAAGAGGTGAATTGAAAGGGAATGCATTGGATACATTTCATTTCTGTGTACCATGTAAATGGGTTGTTAGTAGTAATAATAGTAAAACTGTAAGGCATTATAAAATATGAGAAAAAAAATCTATCTTACATTTTCCCGATGTTTTGTCCATTAACATTTTAAGATCATCATTTGCTTGTTTCACTCTTTTCTCAGCTTCGAGAACCTTCTTCCTTAAATCTGTTTGTTGGTTCCATAGAGTTAGCTCAAGAGGTTCAACAATTGATTGGCTTCTCTGAAATTAATATTCTACAATAGTACTAGTAAGTATGTTGTAAAACTATTAAGTTAAGACTTTAGATTTCTAAAGCTTTCTCCTCCCCTTACTGATCTGATGAAAATTCTAAATTGATTTTTGTAACTGAACTATTGGTTGCTAGTTAAATTAAAGTAAGAAAAAGCATTAGTAATTAGTATTATTATGTTCAGCGACAATTATAATTAGGTTTATATTTTAGGATTTTGCTTCATTGAGCACGAAGCTAATTAGCATTTTAAAGAAACACAAACTTACCTCATTAAAAGGACTCCTTTTTTTACATTTTCCTATATCATCAATGAACACTTGTAATCGTCTTTGTCTAGTTATCTGTTTTGACTGTACGTGTTCTATCAAACTTCGCCATACCATATAATATTGACCTCTACACATCCTAAATGTAAGAAAAACATTCCTTATTAGTAGCTCCATGTCTTTCAAAATAAAAGAGGAAGTAGGTCTAAGCGATTATTTAGCATATAAATAATTATTTGTGTACTTACTGAGACATTTTATCAACAGAAGGCACTTTTTCGGCGGGACATCCCATAGAGAGAAGCCATTCTGAGAACTTATGTGGAACTTCCTCGCTACTCAGCTTTTCAGAATTCATTTTATATTGTACATAGGCACAATTCTTTTCTTGCAGTTTATATGGTTGTTCAAGGTGATTTTCGCGTTATTCAAAGTTGATTTCAAATTTTGTTTATAACCGCTTTACTGACGCTTTGTCAATGACAAATGACAATTGACATTTGTGATTTGACATCACACAGTCCTGATACAATGTTCTTATATTCATCAATAAAAACATTGTTACGTGGCGTAAATTAAAAATTAAATGATCAGTAGTTTGATAATCCCAAACTTTAATTCTTAATTTCATTTTATCTAATTATTGTAAGATTTATATTTTTCATTGTAATATAAGTTGTCTTGTTATACGTCAATGTCATTAAAAACTGTCAGTGACAGTTTCCAGATGAGCCTTGTTTTCGTTCGTGTTTTTGCTTTTATTTCATGGATAACTTATTAAAGTATAATGTTAGGCAATCTTAAAGATTTTATTTCCGTTGTCCAAGATGGATTGAGTTCTAGTAATAATCTTAGACAGACTTTGCAAGAAGTACAAAAGGTAACAAATATATTTAAGGATAAGCAAAAGGTTATTACAGAAAGTAGAGTAAACTTTGGTGCTGGTGGGATCTTATTAGAGAAATACCAGGAAGAATGGGCTGAGTTGCACGAAAATGCAGATAAGAATGCAAAAGCAGCTGAGGACGTCGACAAATTAATCCTTGAATTACATGAAGTATCTAAGAGACGTCTAAAAACTGTGACGGACTTGGCTAATAATTTAAGTCACTTACCCAATTTAACAGCGAGCGTAGCTCAGTGTATGGACAGTTTGAAAAATGTACAAACTTTGTTAAAAGACGTAGAAGAGCAGTTAGTTGAGTTTGAAGATGTTGTTGAAAGATCCAATATGGAAAAGTGGAAGCTTGATCATCATTACGAATTAAGTCTTTATAAGAAAAAGAAAATGGGTAAGCTTTGCTTTATGACTCTAAAGACATAATTATGCTTGGATTATATATTAAATAATAACAATATATATTGAAAAATAACATGATTCAAATGAGGAATAATAAAACTATTATAATTGAACTAACTGGGCAAAAAATACATTATGCATTAAATATGTTTAATATACACCTTCCTCTTACACAGTCTATTGAAAATGCATTCTTTTTAAATAAAATGTAATAAAATTTTTCTAGTCCAATTGGAAGAGACCCGGACAAAGTTAGCCAAAGAGAATGAGCAGCGTAACAGTGAGCTGGAACGGCAACAGCTTGCCGAGCTGCAGGTGAAGAGAGAAACCAGTGCTGCTGCATTTCAGAGTGACGTCGCGAGGTATTTGACAAGTGGGAGCTTACCCAGTGGTAAGTGTCTATGAGTATTTTGCTCTTTTGTTTTATTATACACAAGCTGTTGCCACAACTCCGTCTGTATGGACTTATAAACTTTGACCCCCCCTTAAAACCCTTTTTTCCAGTTAAAAAGTAACCTATGTCTTTTCTCAAGCTCTAGAGTTCTAGACCATCTGTATACCAAATTCCATCACAATGGGTTCAGTAGCTTTATCGTGAAAGTGTTAAAGAAAGACAGAATTACTTAACCATTTATAATATTAGTAGGGATATAATAATGATCTTGATTTACGCTTATAATTAAGTTTAAATATTTACTAGAAAAGAAAGTAATTTTTGAGTAAAATGTTCACACACCATAAGGAAAACATACTGCTGAGATGTCATATTATGTGACTATAAAATTTAAAAGAAAGTAAAGAGATTATCGAGAAGATACACATTCTCTAATTCACATACACACACACAATCACACACCCATTTATTTAAATTTTAATATAGATATAATACTTATTTTAGTATAAATATGATGTGACATCATTTGTTTATACAATACCAGTTTTATATAAATTGTCACAAAGTCAAATAAAGTGTAAATTTTGCGGGAGGGCCTGGTGTCCTGAAATACGGGCTTGTAGCCTAGTTTTAGGCATAGCACCAGACTCAATACAAATCTAAGTGCGAAATGTACCTAAATTGTATTGAATTATATATTGAGATTGATAGTTTTGTATGAAAAAAGAATGATAGAATAAAGAAATCAAATATAAAAAGAAACAGCTAAAATGAAATACTTGTGTTAGTCTTTGTAATATTATTCTAATAACTACTTCTTTTAGGAATGCATTTCTAAGGGATATTTTTTTACAAATTAAGCTTATTTTTATAGGTACAGGACCCCAGCAGACTTCCACATCCCTTGAACAAATTGAACTTGATGTGGATCAAACAGACTTGGAGAAGTTCCTCGAAGAGACTTGACTATTTAATAAGATATAAGATTTGTTATTAGTGATTATTACAGAGCTTAAAAGATTCGATTATATTTTTAATGTTGATATTGTTGCTAATGTTAGTCCAATTGGGATCAAAAATGAAATACCAAATAAAAAATCCATATAAAAATGTATTTTTTTTTCATGACTAAACATCTAAGCAATTTTTAGCGTTAACATTTGCATGAACTGAAATTGTTTTCTTAATATCGAGTAAAGACAAATACAAAAATATATATACAAACTATTTTATGACTAGTAAAAGTACATTTTTTAGATCACTCGCTTCGAAATCGTTACGTGACACCCACATGACACATGCCAAAATATGAATATCAAAAATGTCTCGACTACTAAAAGTCAACGTGGACACCGACATACTGCACGTTCACGGGGAATTTTAAAACGTTAGTCGACTTTTGGTAGCCCAAGACTTGTAAAACATGATTCTGTTGACATTCCAGGTTATGTTTTCCTCATGATTGGATGCAGGTCCCCAGCGCCGTGGGCTGACATTTTGACTTTACCAGTGATGTGGTTTTTGATGCATGGCCCTGCGTCTTTTATTGAACCAGGCGTTTCTTCCAAATCTTCGTCTGAGGAGAAATCTGAGACGCACGATGATAGATGTCTCTTCTTTGGTGGTAGCATGTGTAATGTCCATCTCATCGCGCCCTTGTGGTTTATCTTATTTCGTGACTCGTAGTCCGTGTCGGACGCGGCTCTCTGAGATCCATTCTTCATGTTCCGAGGAGTTTTAGACGGCCGGTGGTTTTGTTCCTTTTTCTCCCCCCTCGGGGGGGCGTGGCAGTTTTTTAAATTCGTGACGCTACTCGTGTGGCCTCTAGCGTTCAGATCGGGAAAATTTTGAGAGTATATAACAACGCTGTCTACTGATTTTTCTTTATGAAATTTTGGTGACTGTTTTTTATTCGCGTCGTTGTCTACCGTCGTGGAGGACTTCTTCTCCGCCGAGTTTCCGCTACTGCAACTCGTGTTGCTATTGCTAGTGCTGTATTGTTCGACGGCTTCCTTTTCCAACTCCTGGAATTTGGAATCTATACTTTCATCGGAACCTTTGTACTGTTCTAGAGCTTCCTTTTCCAGTTCTTCAAATTTGTTATCAACGTTAGAAGTTCTTAGACGGGTTTGTAAAACAATTTTCGGATTCAATTTCAGTATTCCGGGTGTGACAAGTTTCTGCGATAAACGGAGACATCCTGCTGTCAAATTGATTGGGGGAGGAGCGCTCATGCTTAGAACCGTACTGTACAATCGTTTCTTTCTCATTTCGTTATCTGTGGCCGCGGAATTGACTGACGCAACTTGGCCATCTTCAACTTTCTCCTTCACCGGTGGACTATCTACCTCTTCATTTGTTTGCACTTCATCTTCTGTACTTTCTTCTGGTTTGGCATCCGATTCGGGTTTATCTAGCGGTTTCGGTTGCGGTTGTGGCTGCGGCTGTGGTTGTTTCTGGTACTTCTGTTCGTGGCGCGCGTCCCGCGGCCACCAGATGCCGCAGCGGCGGTCGGCGCAGCGCAGCGGGCGCGGGCCGGTGGGCGCGTACCGGCTCACGTTGGTGCCGCGGTAGAGCGGGCAGCGCGCGGCCGTGGCGCGCATGAGCGCCTGCATGCTCGCCGAGTAGCGGCTTATGGCGCGCTGGCAGTCCGCCAGCTGCGGCGCTCTTGGGGTCTCGAAATGGAACTGTAGAGGAAACGCTAGTCACTGTCAGTCCGTCTCTAATAGATAACACGCGATCATACACGTATATCCTAGTATATAAATTTTGGAGCTTATTTTTATTATTTATTTATTTATTTTTACACTTTGTTAGACATAAAAATCTAAACATTAAATTCAAACAATCAAATCTCTTCCTTCTAATAATTAATCAATGTATATGTATAAGATTCTTCTTCAATAACACAAAAGCCGAACTTGCGGGAACAAAAAAAACATTGCTGCTTTTTAAAGGTACCATCTTTGTTTAATACTAAATTTGTATCTATAACAACAATTTAATACCAGTTACTTGTAGTTATACCACCTATCCATGTAGTACCTCGTCAATGCAACCACGACCACTCTGACAAGAGTGTCCGAGTAGAAGAAGAAGACCTCCTTTTGCTGTCTGTAATGTTATTTCTTTTATTTCGGTGTACAATACCTTACAAGTGGGGTCACAAACGAGCTGCGCGGGCGCATCCAGGCAGTACAATGGCGGCGGTGGAGCTAAAGCGGACAGTCGCCGAGGCTGACGTCTCCTCGCCCGCATCTTGCGCGGCGGCTGCGGCGGGCTGGGAGCCCTGGCCCTTTGCCCTGGCTCCTCTAGCCAGATCTTCCTCACACTCCGCACCTTGGCCTCCAGGCTCGCCTCCTCAGCAGTCCGTGCCCCACTCGGGCCCCAGCGCTCGCTAGCTGCCGATCGGTGCCCATTAATTGTCATAGGGTGAGGACTTTAAATGTGACACTTATGCTTAATAGTTTATTTTATTACATTTTATACTTTTTAAGTTTTTTTCTTAACGTGCTGTTTTTAAGTCTCATAAATATAATTTGACACATAATTGAACACACTTAGTTTAATGTAGGGTTTTGTCCTAGTAATACCTTCTAGAAATTCAGGAATAAACTTGTCTATCCTAATTAAAATAAATAAAATTAATATTTAAATTGAATGTTCGAAAAACGTTAACATATTTTACTTGTTATAAGAATTGTGAGATTTTTTTTATTGTTTGATAGGGTATGGTTTTGTATGATAGGTGTGTTATACAGCATGTAAAAGACTTAATTCCGAAAATTTGTATGCATTCTGATAATGCTGTATATCTAAGTATAAATATTGGTTTCAATCTATTTTCGAAGTTAAGTCTTTTACACATCGTATAGTACGATATGGTATGGTAGTCAAGGTGAGCACGCACAAATCCTCATCAGGTATCCTGTACTGGCGGCGGCGGCGAGGCAGCATATTGCGGTCCGAGGGCTCCTCTATCAGCTTTCGAAACCAATATTCAACCTGAACCAGTTATTTATTTATTTTTTCTTACAATAAACAACACTAACATTTCATTGGATAGGTACAACATTTGTAACAGGCGGCCTTAACACTAACGAGTGATCTCTTCCATGCAACCCATAATGGGATGCAAAGAGAAAAAGAACAAAGGTAAATCTGACGGCGATATGTTTTTAAATACATTACATGTCACGTTGTTTCCCGCGACGGACTCGGAACTATTGAACCGATTTAAAATTAAATTCGCACACCGAGTGCAAAACATTCAAGAAACGAGTCTACTTACTCCATCCATAAATCAAGGCCAACAACTAATTCGTTATACCTTACGAGTGCTTATGGGGGGAGAGCGTTACTTCCGAACGGTCTTCCAACTTTTCTATCCAAGATTCGTATGTTCGAATCTAGACCGACCGATTTTCTTGATAACCAAGATACGCTAAACCTAATTCGTTTATTATGGGACCACCTAAAAAGTGAAACTCTTTTTCTTCGACTATCTTTCCCAGGTAATAATACAAATTGGATCTTTTAAACGTTGGGTTGAATAAGCCACAGACAGACACGATGCCTCTTACACCGCACTTTCACTTATGATCAGACGAGATCGCAGTCTGGTTATTAAGTATAATAAAACCAGAATTAGTTCTTAAAAAACACATTACCTCTGCCAGCATCCAGCATTCTGTGACGTCCGAGTTTTCACACCCCTGGGCGGAGTACGGCCGGGCTCTTGTGTTGTCATTTGTGCTTGTGTAGCAGCTTTCTCTATAGAGAAAAGCTATTAAATAAGAAACTCAAATCCAAATATATACAGGAGGCCGTATAAGATCTTACTACGAAAACTTTTAAGGTGCGTTCAGATAATGATTTTAAATCCTAGGTTCACGTTTTTATACTATTATAGATCTGGTATGTGTACTATGATACTATAGTGCAGTAAGTTTTATATATCATGATACCTAAAGCTATGAAAAGTAAAATATAGAAATGTTTTTTAAACGACCCGCTGGACGTGGTCAATTATTATGTATCTCGCGCGCTATCTATTGCTGCTAGGGAAATGGGAATTAAATTTAAAACATGTATAACTTTTATAAATCATGGGTGTTACGACCGTTTCAGTTGTTTTATTATCTACAGTTTCAGTTCGGATTAAAAAAAAGTATATTATGTACAATCACCTGTGTTCGTCGTAGTAGAAGTTTCCATAAAACTGCGCTAGTCTCGATTCGGGGATTACGTCCTTGACGCTTCTTCGACTGCTAGATGTACCATTTTCTACGCGTTTATCTACATCATATTATAATATGAATATCGTTAGGCTGCTTAGATAATTAACTATTTGAATCGTCATGGTTTTGCAGAAAATACACTAATTTAACTAACTAAACATATCAAGTATAAGATAAAATAAGAGCGGTTACCCTAAAAACGATTTTCATGCAAACATTTATAATGCCCGCGTTTCCGTGTCTTTTTTAATTAGCTCATGTCTTTCCTCACATTTCATTGGTTTGATTTATGAGATATTAACTTACATATTCTATTCTACAATACTGTTAAAATTTTTGCAAACGGAAAGACCGCGACTCCTGTTATTTGTAAGTATACTAATAATTATTATATCATTTTACTGGAATGACTGTGTAGTATGGGATCATAAACTTTTTAGTCAAACTTTAAAGGTAACCAAAGCCCTTGCACCACGGTGAAACATTGCGATTTTATGGTATTTTAGCACCAAATCTTAATGACAGTTGCCTTCATGGAAATTAGGGTCGGGGACTTAATTGTCATTAAAAGATTTAGGTTACCGGCGCGTAGGTTGGTATGCTAAATTCTTGTCATTTCATTGATTAATATTAATAGCTAGACTCTTTAGTGATAAGCTAGATAGTTTTTTTTATTATATAGAGGGCATATGAGCAGGCCCTGATGGGAAAGTGGTCATCGCCTCCCATGAACACTCGAATGGCTAATCATACAAAGGAATAAATACCATTTATAGAATAGGTACGATGGTTAGATATAATTCACAATTATAGCTAAAATTGTGAATTAATAAATAGCATTCATTCAAAATCGATTCTTTGTGATAAATGTGAAAGTTTGTTACTCTTTCACGGAAAAACTACTGAATGGTATCGGATGAAATTCAACAAGGAGGTAGATTAGGCCCGAGATTAATGGGATTACGCCAGGCACTTCTCATGTTTTTTTTGTTCTTGAAGAAATGCGCATCTATTTTTTTTTTTTATGTTATGAAGAGGGGAGACGAGCTGGACGCACTCCTGATGGTAAGAGTAACGCCAGCCCATAGCCAAAGCAGTGCGACCCGGAACATTGCTATAAAGCCCAACTCCGGGCAGGGGTGCACTACACCGACGCTCCCCACTTTGAGTCATCAGATGTTAAGACTCATTAGCCCAGTAATTTCGCTGGCTACAGTGCCCTTCAGACCGGAGCACAGTGACATTTTCACATCACTGTTCAGGCGGTAGAATGTCTGGCACTGTGGGGGTACCCACCCAGTCGGTCTCCTGCGAAAGAGACCTACCCCCGGGAGGTTGCTATGCTGCTAGGGTAGAGAAGATTAGTATGTAGCAGCCCTTTGCAGCCCAACACAATTGGGCTAGCCTTACGGTGCTCCACCATGATTGGAACGTCTACCCTACAACGATTTAAAGGGACATTATACGAACCAGTTACGTCACACTGATTCGTCTGGCTGTGAGTAGATTCTGTTCTTGTTTCTTGAAGGATTTGTGAAACGCGGCAGTGCTGTGCCAGAAGGCGCTGAAACAATTAGGTATATAATTTTATATTACCTTATCAAGTTTGCGAGTCCCTTTGATATAGATTGTTCTAGAAAGCATGCAAATAGGATGGTATCAGTATTGTTAAATGTATGAAAAGGGTAATTGTTTCTTTTAAAGTCAGTTGAAAAATGACCAGAATTGCATGCATTAAACTTCTCTTCGTGCAACAAAATTGTTTGAAGCCCACCTTTCAATAGCATCTTATATAATCCATTCACTGTATTCGTAATATAGGGTTGCGGTTAAAATACCAATTTAAAAATAAAATTCACTATGAAAAACCCTTCCACGTGTGCAATGGTTTGAGTTTTATCAATTAAGGTTCGAAAAATAGTGTATATTTAGGGCTAAAGACGTAAATTATACCTGGTTGGCTACGATAAAGTCATCGGGGGGTTCTGAGGCCCATGTAAGGTCAGCACACAGGGCTACATGTGCCCAGGCAGGCGAGTAACGATCCACTTCGAAGCTCATTCAATGTGACATCTCACAAATACAACTAATTATCTTTAGAATAACAAAGGAACTATAATAATCACTAATTTCCAGACAGACTAACGGTAAAACTGTAAAAAATGCCAACAATTTTAAAGACATTGGTAGTTAAATCTACAATAACAAAATTTTCCACATTTTTGATAGATACATGATAAACATTTTTTTTCTTTTTTATTTCAAATCGCTTTTCGAATATGCTGGAAATGATCGGGTTTGTCATCTCGATGGCTCGGCTAGAAGTCTAAATTTATAATAGAGCAACCAAAGAGGTTCTATTGCAAGGAATTAACAAAGAGGTTGTTAGCTCTAGCTATCAGTAACGTAACGCAAAACGGAATTAAGGAATAATTACAACGAATAAGTTACCAATATCAAATACTAGCTGTTGCTCGCGACTTCCTCCCCGTCGGATCTATTTCTATTATTATGTTATAGTGAGTCAATCTTTGAAGATAGACATATACTGTCGCGGACTTTTTTTTAGATCATTTAAAGAGGATTAATTCTTTCATACATATTTTTTGGTATCTTGAACCGTTTTCGCAGCGCACGCAAAGGAAGCCCTCAAAGATGAATAATTTACCCCGTTTTTTCCACATTTTCCATTATATCTTCGCTCCTATTAGTCGCAGCGTGATGTTATGTAGCCTAAAGCCTTCCTCGGTAAATGGCCAATTCAATAAAAAAAGAATTTTTCAATTCGAACCAGTAGTTCCTGAGATTAGCGCGTTCAAACAAACAAACAAACAAACTCTTCAGCTTTATATATTAAGTATAGATATAGATATAGATGTGATATCGCACTCATAGTACGGTTTACCAGTACTTTGTCGTTGTGTAATATACCCAGAGCGTATATCGATCTACTGGTTAAAATAGCAAATGCATTTTTTTCATATTTATATATAATAACGCATAGCTTTAAGTTAACGCATACGAAGTTATAGAAAATAATATTTCAAAGGTAATACGATAATCTCCACAACTAGTTAATGCTAAACTATGTGTGCATACAATGATTTCCTTTTCCATATGGATAAAAAGAAGAAATATTATTCTTAATAAATTAATAAACTACGTGTCCTCCTTGTAAACAATTTTAATATTACATTTTTTAACATTTTCTGCGCTGGTCACACATTGTGAGATGGATCGTTTTAAATGGTATCCCCGTTCATTCAACGGGCCGTCTGCCGTTATTGCTTTTGCCTAATGCTTATGTCAGTTAGTTGAAGTTGCGCAGGTGGCGTTGTCGGTCGTCCTACGCATGCGTCGCGTCACAAACTCGGTAATGGACACATGACAAATCCCAAGTTTTATTTTATTTTAATAAAATATTAAACGGCTGCATAACAAATTCGGGCTTTTTCTATAAAAGTGAACATTGTGTTTATGTTGTGATGATTTTGTAACCTCGCAATAAGCGAAATAAATACAAATAATCGATTTTAAATCGTGTTCTTTATTCATGATTTCGGTAGTGGATTTAATGGGATTTGCAATAAATGCAGTGTCGGTGTTCAAATAACTGGTTTTTAGGGGGCCGTTGTGTTATTGTGTTTTATTAGTGAATAGGTTGTGTGTGAGTGGTACTGTTAACTGGCTGCGAGAGCAAATACGATGCAGTGATCTTGTCTGCATGGTAAGTTCTAAGTAACAATTTTTGACTGTGTGTGTTGCGTAGCCACTATTCAATAGCCACCTACCTAACTGTCTCAAAAGTACGGTGCATCTTACTGTACGAGACGAGCTAATGGTATTTCCAATCAAACTGAATGACTTTACAATTACCTGATAGACTTTACTTTAGTTATGTAACTGACTTTCTTTATTTACTTTTTGTTAAACAACCTCCTTACTTAGGAACTCTTTATTCGTCTTTATACATTCTAAATATTGTACGGCTACTACTTTTGAATTCGGATAATATATTTTTTTCGTCGTTATACTAATAATTATAGATAGATAACTAGCAAGTTAGAAATAAAAAAATCTAATTTGAAATAATACCTACATTTTGTAAGCACGTAGGTATTTTACCTAAATTGGTACCTAAGAAGTTATCATACTGTTTTGCCATTTTTTTATTAAATAATATTTTGATAAAAATGCTTATAAAAGTATAAGAAGATAATACCTAAGTTTTATATTTAGAAACATCCTTACTGCAGCAATGGGCAAGGACGAAAAACTTAAAAAATTAAGTACATTATGTTTAATTTTTTATCATTATTAATATAACAAATGAAGTCTCAAGGTTGTGTTAAATATCTACTAATCGTATCCTTCGTAATCGTAACCGGGTATTTTAATGTAATGTTTAAATAACATATAAATGCAAAAAACATAAGGCTGTTCGTTACTCTGTCACGTAAAAACTACTTTATTGATTTAGATGAAATTGGCTGGGCAGGTAGACTAGATCCTATATTACATGGGATATTTTTTATCCCGGTACTGCCGCGGAAGCGGAAATTACGCGAGCAAAACCGCGGGATGCGGCTTGTAGTCTTAGATATAACACCTCGGAATTTAGTCATCATAGACAAAATTATTTTTTTTAAACCAACCACTACCTCTAAGAGTTGTTTGTTATTATGAAAAAAAAACAAACATTTCAGGTTTAAACATAATTATTTTATTATATTGTAATGATTGTTATCGTCGATAAGATTATAAACGAGGTCGCTAGGTTATAATAAACATGCATATGCACGCCGTTCTGCCTCTATTATTGCAGATAAGTATCGATTACTAATTGAGTTTCTTCTTCAGGTCGTTTGCAAGTAAAATTTGCTGGATCTAACGTCATTATCTACGCATGGCTTCAGGTTGTTATTGTTAATTTGTAACTATGCTATACAATGTAGTTCTGTTTAGTCTGTGGCTAGTTGTTTGTTTTTTTAATTTTACATTCAATTGCATTAAAATTTTGATATGTTGATGTTATTATTCTATGATGTTACACGATAATTTTGTCTATACAGGAATAATAAATATTAAAAAGCATTCCATTTATTACGTAAATGTGCATTTGCATTGTAATCATCATGTGTGTAATATATTCATATATTATCAACAATCATTGTTATTTTAAAGCACGAAATATTTGCTTGTTTCCGCATTAACTTTATTTATAAGTTAAAATGGCTTCCCTAATTAGCTAGCGTAGTGCTTGTTTCTACAAGATATATAATCACTGAATAGTATAAAAAAGTGGCTTTCTTCTATCTTTCCCTATGTATGCATTGATATTTAAAACTTCGCAAACGTTTTTTTAATAGATAGAGTGATTCGAGAGGAAGTTTTATATGTATAATACACTAGCTGTCCCCGTCGGATCTATTTCTATTATTATGTTATAGTGAGTCAATCTTAGAAGATACATATTATTTTTGTATCTTGAACCGTTTTCGCAGCGCACGCAAAGGAAGCCCTCAAAGATGAATAATTTTCCCCGTTTTTTCCATATTTTCCATTATATCTTCGCTCCTATTAGTCGCAGCGTGATGTTATGTAGCTTTCCTCGATAAATGGTCAATTCAATAAAAAAATAATTTTTCAATTCGAACCAGTAGATCCTGAGATTAGCGCGTTCAAACAAACAAACAAACAAACTCTTTAGCTTTATATATTAGTTAGTATAATACATGCATGGTATATGCGTGCAAAGCTGGGGCAGGTCGCTAGTTTTAAATATAACATTTTTCCTTTGTTTAACTAATTACTGATGCTCGTTAAAGAGGAACATTAATGAATACCTAATTACGTTAACGATAATTTTAACCTCACTAACTTCGTAATTTAGCATTATTAGATCTATAGATAAGTTTTTATATGAAAAAAAAATAAAGATCATTCGTTGTTTAAAATAAAAATGTACTTTTAAAAATAGAACCTGTCCTCAGCACTTTTCTAGAGCCGCACAAAGAACAAGACTATTTGCTAAAGGGCTATGTCTTGAGTTCCCTGCGAGTTGCCATAAAAGAAATTCTTTTTTAATCCTTTCGCAAGTTGTCAAGTAATCTCGAGGCTACAAAGCGAGTGCAGTTTCTAGGCTTAAATGCGATGCAAAGATGTACTCCGTGAGAGATTGGAACGTAACTTTATAACTAGTCTGGAGTGTTGGGGAGTTCGCGCCATCGTGTTTGCTAGAATTTCAAAGCAGGGTTGCTAGTTTGAAAAATGAATACATAATTAAAAGTAAATTACTGGCCGCCTACAGCGTTTGGCGGAAAAAGGGCTTAACTGTACTAAGATTAATGACAAGGAAAGAATGTTAAGAGTTCATTCGGAGAGACGATAGCGTGTGTAAACATTGCATTGGCTCGACAATGTTTGCTTTTCATCCCATTCTATCTTCAAAATACTATCTTATCAAGGGACTCGTGTTATTTTTGGAATATCAGTTCTAAATTTAAAATTGATTTAATTTAGAAAAAAAAATTGGACGGATGTCGATTGTCATTACATAGATAATATATATATATATGTAGGTAATTTCAAGAAGGAGATGCTTTTGTATAATAGGTACATGCGTAATAATTATATGCATTTTAATTGAAGCAAGTCTTTAGTAAAGGATTAATGTTATAAGAAAATTGCTTTCTGAAATTATAAATAGTATACTTACAAACTGGTAATAGAATCAAATAAATGGGAAGAAATAGCGATTAAGGCGTT
Organism: Eurema hecabe; assembly: GCA_026213755.1. Lineage (NCBI taxonomy): Eukaryota > Metazoa > Arthropoda > Insecta > Lepidoptera > Pieridae > Terias > Terias hecabe. The sequence continues at coordinate 5,704,851 of JADANM010000147.1, read as the reverse complement.
TGCACTTCTAACTAAGCAATGAAGGCTATCTAAAAAGGTTTTATTGGCAAAATAAAATAAACAATGGAAATTCTGGTTAGCAACAAGCGTATTCGCAAAAGGCGCATGCCTCGGTGGGTCCTTGAGCTACAAAGCTGTCCTTGGCCCCGTTCAAGTTTCCCGGGAAAGCTTAACCTTTAATATAAGAACCGCAGTCTATTTATGATTTTCATTCAGTTACAAATGGGCTCTTGAATATTGGATATTGAAGTTCTAGAAGGGGAGTTGGAATGATTCGTTGCAGGGGAAAACGTCGATTGTGTAATTATTCATCGATATATCTAGTAGGAAAGGTTTTTACAAGGGGCTTTAGTAGATCTACAGTTTGTGTTAGGAAATGTAATGACAGGACTTTTCTGGAAGTTTCTAAAGTTTTCTAGACTTTTTTGCAGTTGTAAATTTTGTCACCTGATATACTCCTTATACTCCTTATTATGTGTCCGAAGTCTGACATAGTAGTATACATATTTTTATAATTAAATTATTAAAATATGTATTTTAGCATTTAGCAATGGGAAATGAGGGAGTAATTTCGCGGAATAGATGTCATATATTATATAGATGCTATGTTACTGAATTAAAAATTGAATTGTCACAAACAGTAACACTTTTGAAATTAATCGGTTCGAAAAGCAGTTTGCTTTGATAATTAATTGCTCTTTTAAAGGTTCTATAGTAATTAATATGTACATAACAATAAACATAGATAAAAAGGCTTCAAAAATTCGAAACTTTGCTTTTATAAATAAATATCAGTTAAGGTCCAATAAATGGCTTTATTTCAATTCATAAAACTGTCCATTCAGGCGCCCCGTCCTTGGCCTACTTGGGGTGGCTTTCGGAGGGTTTCGGGTGTCGTATTTTGGGAGTATTACCAATGAGAGATGTGCGTGGATTTTTATGCGAGCTCCCATGTCTTATTATATATATGACTAGCGGACCCGTACCCACGTCGTTGGGCATAATGTTAACAATACTTTTTTTATATAGCCTATGACACTCGGCAATAATGTGGCTTTCTATTGGTGAAAGAATTTTAAAAATCAGTTCAGTAGAGAGATTACCCCTTACAATTTAACGAACACACAAACTACTTACTACTTACTTCTTTATATAGAAGACTTTGACGACCGCTTGGCGCAGTGGTAACACAACTGCTTTCTGCGCGAAGGGTCGTGGGTTCGATTCCCACACCGGAAAAATATATTTGTAATTTACATTTGTATTTTTCTGGGGTATGGGTGTTGCTATGTATTGTATGTATGTATTTATTTATTTATTTATTTATTTTTATTTTTATGAAAGGAACGCCAACATGGCGTACGTTCGTTAAACAATTACCACAAAAACACGTACATCTACACAAAGTAAAAGAACGTAGCCACACTTACAGGCGTCCACGACATGCACACATATTTATACATGCACACATATTTATATATAAATTAAAATTGGTTCAGTGGTTCCCGAGATTAGCCCTTACAATTAAACAAACACACAAACATTACCTGTTTACTAATATATATATTAAGAATTTTGAAAATGGTCCCTAACCTTGGCGATAAAATCCGAGAGGGAGTTAAAGTGCAAATCAAGCACACTACTGCATTCATTAATCAGCTTGGCCATGCGTGTGAGAGGAGAATTCTGTCCGAGAATATTTACAAAAGAAAAGTATGTATATGTAATTTATTCCGTTATCTAGTTGCCATAACACAAGCTTCGGCTTAGCTTGGACCTAGATGGCGCTGTGTATTAATGTCCTGTAAATATTTATTTATTTATTTATATTTATAGATTAGAAAGTATAATTGTTTTATACTTCGCTTTTTTCTGTCCCTATGTATGCTTGAATCTTTAAGGCTACGTAACCGATTTCCATGCGGTTTTTTTTATCAGATAGAGTGGTTCAAGAGGAAGGTTTATATGTATAACTAGCTGTGCCAGCGACTTCGCCCGCGTAGAAAGGTGACTTTGGGCAGCATTTTTGAAAATGCCTAACCCGCACCTACAAACGTTCAGCAAGTTCAACCTGATTCTTTAAATTGCCATAACTTTTTTATTTATCAACCGATTGACCATCTAGATAAGATAAGCCGTTTCTGAGATTAGCGTGCACAAACAAACAGACAAACAGACAAAAATTTCAAAAATCATTGTTTTGGATTCTATTGCGTTAATAAAGGTCTCCTATAATATTTTTTCTCATATATCTTCCATGTACAGGCAGCGACTCGTTACATTTTTATTATATGTATATATGCATAAATGCGTGTAGAACCACGGTGCGCGACTAGGTGCAGGTATGTTTGATGTATGTTATTAATAAAATGAAAAAATATTGTGGTTAGTGCAGCTTTTACAATTCTCTGGTGACGCATGACGTTATTTTAAATGCGTTTTTTAAACAAATACAAAGCTAAGACTAATAGTGATAATTTCGTGCTTCTTAAATTGTTGAATTGTGCGGTTGGAAATGGCATACTTATCATAAAAAAAAGTCAAAATTATCTATCGTGTGATATATAATACTAGCGTGATGTTATATAGCCTAAAGCCTTCCTCGATAAATGGACTATCCGACTCGAATATAATTAAGTATTCAAATAGTAGTGCCTGAGATTAGCGAACCAGTTTTATAATATTAGTATAGATTATATGAATTTACTTTGACTAAATTTCTTTTAACGTATAAATATAGTAAAATTTTCAGTAAAGATCACAGACTATATAAAACACGTAATCCATAAACTGCTCATTACCA
>JADANM010000147.1:5617807-5645141 GCA_026213755.1 Eurema hecabe | reverse complement strand
TGTGTGTGTGTGTGTGTGTGTGTATGTTGGGGTGAGTGTGTGTGTATTTTAAAAAAGGGGGGAATGAGTCATGGGAATAGGCTTAAGTCAGTGATGTAAGCAGGGATTCGGTCTCATCATAGTTTTTGGAGAAGAGCCACTCTGTGATGACATTTTTACAACCTAAGTATGTAAGGAGATGGTGGGAAGTGGTTTTATTTATTTTGTTGTACAGATTTTAGTAACCTATTGTGGGAGACTGGTGCCTATACTAAGCTTTTGACCTGTATTTCAGGACACAAGGTCTCCCCCAAAACGACACAACAAAAAGATAACACATTGCTGTAGCTTTAATGTTATTGTTTTACAAAACAAAGACGAAATTCAATCGCATTTTATATAGAAACATATATTCAGAATTTTATATAGCACAATCGCTTTCTGCGCGAAGGGGGTGGGTTCGATCCCCACACTGGAAAAATATATATACTATATATATTATGTTTCTTTGTATTTAAATGTATGAATAGGTATTTTATCAGTGTCCGCTGATAAAATACCTATTCATACATCCGCAGTATCCGCTTAGCGTGGAACTAGATGACGCGGTGTATAATTGTCCTGAATTTTTATGAACAATATATAAATAGAACAAATATACCGTCACAGATGCAACGACCCGTATAAGCAGTCGGCGGGCGGTGAGCGCGGGCGAAGGGCTTCAGAACACTCTTCGGAGGCTTCTAGAACATTCCGACAGCAGGGAGAATGTCTACTCGCCTACGCCTTTTGTGTGTAAGTACCTTTTTATTAGAGATCTAGCTGTTGCCCGCGGCTCTGTCCGTGGACTTTCATGTAAACTTTGACCCCCCTTATAACCTTTTTTTTCCAGTTAAATAAAATGTATTTTATCAGGCTCTAGACTATCTGTGTACAAAATGTCATTACAAACGGTTCAGCAGTTTTGACGTGAAAGCGTAACAGGCAGACAGACAGACAGAGGTACTTTTTTTTTTAAATTTAAATTTTTTATTTTGAATAGATTTGAATCAAATACATTCAGAAAGTCTACGTGGTGCCTACCACCGGTTCGGGAACTAACCCGGCTAGAAGAACCGGCGTAAGAAACTTGCACGGGTTCCACACTTTTTACCAAAAAAGGGGGAAAAAAATCATCTTTACTTTCGCAATAGTATAAGTAGGGATTGCTCATCAGTGAAAACTGTTTAAAAGTACTTAGTTTTTGGGTTGGCGAAACTTTTGACCCTATTTATTTTAATTTATTTTATTCATAATAGTAATTATATTCTCTTTTCTTATAACTCAATTTTATGTTACTATTTATAGACCCTAAACATTTCCCACAGCCCAAAAGTCGTTCACCGAAGTACGTCGTATCAAGGACTACCCCGAACGCGACGTACCTCGCTCCCAACACACGTCGGGTACCTTCTCGGGCACCTCGTCGTCGGGTACCTCAGGGTCGAAGCACAGAGAGGACAAGAGACCTCTGAGCTTTGGTGACGCGAGGGTGTTCTTCCCGGAGTCCTTTGTTATACCGAGACAGAGGGCCAGCGAGGTCGTCATCAAGAATTCTTATTCGATACGTAAGTATTGGAATCTATTTCACAATAATATTATATTAATCTAGCAGTGCCCCGCGGTTTTACCTGCATAGTACCCGGGGCAATACCGGGATATAAAGTATCCTATGTGCTAATCCAAGGTGATATAGGTAAAATTAATAGGTGATAACCTATCTACATACCAAATTTCAACTAAATCGGTCAAGCCGTTTTTGCTCTCACAAACTTTCAAATTTATCATATTATAGTACGATAATAAATGTAATATAATATGACAAAAAAATTACTCGTACAAATTGTTCTCCCGTACTTTAAATGAATTCGTAAAATTAACGTACAAGTTGTGTAGATGCGTAAGATAAAAAAAATACAATTAAAGCATTAACGTTAGATGGTTTTACCAATTACATATGGTTCCGTTAAACATCCTTACAAACTCTCGTGTATATAATACTAGCTGTTGCCCGCGACTCCGTCCGCCTGGACATTCATATAAACTTTGAAACCCCCCCCCCCCCTTCCCTCCTTATAACCCTTTTATCCAATTAAAAAGTAGCCTATGTTTTATCTCAGGCTCTAGACCATCTGTGTCCAAATTTCGTACTAATCGGTTCAGTTGTTTTAGCGTGATGGAAAGACAGACAGACAGACTGAGTTACTTTCGCATTTATAATATTAATATAGATAAGTAGTACTTAATAATATCAGTACGTAATGTATCGATGTTTCCAGCGAGTCCACAATCGAGTCCTCAAAACCCTGATGACTTGTCTCCGAGCGGCGAACAGTTAGGTGCTATCAGCCCGCCCGCTGAATACGCGCATTCCGCTCCCAGATATACGAGGTAATGTATATTAGACTAGCTGTTGCTCGCGACTTCGTCCCCGTTGATTTGTTTTTCCATTATTTCTTCGCTGCTATAAGTCGCAGCGTGATGTTATGTAGCCTAAAGCCTTCCTCGATAAATTGTCTATTCAATAGAAAAATATTTTTTCAATTCGAAACAGTAAGTAGTTCCTGAGATTAGCGCGTTCAAACAAACAAACAAACAATCTCTTCAGCTTTATATATTAGTATAGATTTAGCGAAAGATGGTGAATGTAAGAAATAAATTATGTAAGAAAGAATGCAAGGTCGTTAACAGCGAGAACTAGTATGAAAGATAAACAGAGAAAATAGACTCCGATTAAGTTGGAGGTAGTTGTGTAAAAAATATGCGTGTACTTCTATCTCATCCTTTAATTCCTGTTTGTCAAAAATCCTTTCTGTTTCCCTATTTACAAGCCTTTGCTTTTGTATGTATATTTACAAACCTTGCTAGGAAGAGTTGAATCAAATAAACCATTTGAGTTGAAATTAAGTTTAGCTAAATAAGAAATTTGGATGGTAATACAATAATATGCGTTCATGAAGCTGATCTGTCGAAGACTTGCAAGATTCCCATAGTACAACTAACAAAAATTCTTTAAAAGCTTGTTTTTAATATTTTAATACTTATTTTGGTCAGTGACGTTGCTAACTTTAACTTTATTGTATATCGATTTTTATCGTAATGAGGAAGATTTAAGGAGAATAAATAAAACACTGTATACACCACACGGTGGTTTGCTATAATATGTGCTTTATATCGCTACCTAATGTCATAAATAGGAAAACATAAATATCTTACATCGAAGTTTGTAAAGTATATGTCATGAATGCGTACATGGCCATGGTACAGCGGCGATCGGTCCGGTTGAAACCGCAGCTTAGTGGTATCCTAGAGAGGAGTAGGGGTTGTAGTTGTACGACCCGTGTCCCAATCCGCTGGGGATTACCGGGAGAGGTATACGGGGGAGCGCGTAGGACGGGTTGTAGATGGGTATACGGGGGATATACGGCTCAGGCAGGATTGGAACGCGGGGAATGTACGGCGCCGGAGCCACTATCGGGGCTCTTGGAATGTACGGTTCTACGATTGGAGCGCGTGGAACGTACGATTCCACGATTGGGGCGCGTGGAATATACGGCGCTGGAGCTACTATTGGTGCTCGTGGAATGTACGGTGCCGGGGCTACGATTGGAGCTGGGGCGATGATAGGTGCCGGTGCTACTATAGGGGCAACCGGTGCGACCACTTCTCGTAGGATCGGTCCGGCTGGTTTAGCGATTTGTGTGTTCGATATGGCACCGCCTGGGTGGTATTTGGGCCCGATTCTTCGGAGGTTGGTGACGACGAAGCCGTTTTTGTCGGCGCGGTAGTCGACGACTCGTACGCTGCCACCAGGCTCAACTAAAGAGTATCCCCCTGAAAAGGATTGATGTATAAAAAACATATTATACTCTTATAAATAAAAACGTTGTTAAGAGCTGTTTGTGATAGTATTTTTTTCGTCTGTCCTTTTCTTTCATGTCTTGCCAATGAGGACTGTTGTGATTTTAAACGTGTACTAAATTATAAAAGCTTATATTCAGAACTACCCTCAAGTTATCTCCTTATAAAAATATTATCTACAAAATATCACATCATCGATTAGTTGTCTAATTAAAGTTTTAATTTACCAATGACAAGTTCGCCATCGCGTTTCTCCCACGCCGCCTTGTTGTCTCCGGTGTGAGGGTCCTTTACGGAGTACTCGTAAGCATAGCTAGGGTAGGCCTGGAATAGTGTGATAGGTTCTAGAGAGTTCCTTCTAATGTTACTGCTACTGTTGTTTGAAAGGTGTATTCAAAAGCTATTTATTAAGAAATCTACGTTATCTACAAAAGCATTGTAGGTTGGTTAACTGTACTTGCCAACGACGAAAGATTTACTACATAAATGTTTCAAAATACATGGAACACCACTGAAATATTTGAATGTTAAGATGTACATGACATATTTAGACGATAAAAATTGTACTACATTTACAGTTTTGTTTACTCGTAAGTCTGTCCGTCAGTCAGTTTCATTCAATCTATATTAGACCAAATAACTAATACTAGAAATACGTTGAAAAAGCTTATCCGTGACTCAAAAACGTCGGTACATAAATCTTAAACAACAAACTTGGTATCTTACCTACTTTATGTAATAAAACTATCTATGTTATATAGATGTAAGTAGACATTACTTACATAGTAGTCTGCTGAGGCATAATTAGGCGCGTAAACAAGGCCCTGAGGTCCGTAAGCTCTCGAAGGCACAGAAAGAGCCAGGAGGCAGGTTACCTGTAATTGATCACATTATAGGCGCTTAGCTAGGCGTTATTTTGGGACCGCTTTTGTATACTATTTATGAAAATGACTAACAACTCGTCAGGTAAATAGATGTTGCTGATATAGGTAGTTTGATATTCATTTCTTTAAAGATTTCATTTTAAGACGACGTAAAACATAACAATAAAATTTAAGAGAAAGATTAACATTTTGAAATCCTTTGACTTGAACACAGGTTGTTCTTATTACTATGAAAGATTTCCTCCCGTTTGCGTAGATTTAAAGACGTAATAATTCGACACAGGGACGAAAAATAATTTAAAAAAACAATAAAGGACTGACCGCAACAAGACACTTCATGTTGTTCTAGGCACAATGTTAAAAAATGATTTGGTTACGCTTCGCGCGCGATTATTATAGGCGATCGGACGTCGAATATTTCGTGTGTAATCACTACACATATTGCCCAGGGGTTGCATCAGATCCTCATTTAAATAGAACCTTAAACAAGTGAAAACCTTGTGATACTAAAGTCAGTACAGAAAGAACAGTATTGGTTGTGTTTGTCTAATTGGTCAGAGCGTCGAACGGTATTAATTCCCTCGTTGTATATTAATGATACACGCAATTTTTTCAGGCGTTTTATGTTTCCTGTCGAATTGAAGGTTGGGAATGACTAATGGAGCGTGTCTTTTTGCAATTCACGAATACATAAGCATTTAATAGGGCATAATATGTACATATCTTCAAAATTAACTATTTTTTTTGTGTAATAAAAAAGAACGTACCTCTATAATTGTTTATGAAATTTATTACGTTTTTAAATAAGAAAATTGAACAATTAAAACATTGTCTGTATTGAAACTGCCTCGCAAATTTTCAAAACACGTAGTGACGTCACTGCCATGTTGCGGTCACTCAATTCATACAAAAACTAACGTCACTTCCGTTTATTTTGTTAAAAAAAAAAAACAATATGTTCTATATTTTTAAAAAAATGTTAATTATTTTTGGGTGATGAATTGAGTCATTGAAACGTTTAAAACGTTAAAAAAATGTACATATACTCTACAAAGGGGCGACATTGGTTCAAAATTAGTTTCTGAAATATTAACACGTTTCCGATGCGTGTTATTACAATGTAATATTATAAGCTCATATAATAGACGTAATACTTCGATGAAAGGATTAGACGATTAATTAGTTATTGTTACCTATTTGATGTTGATTTAAAATTGAATTCATTGATGAGTAAGTTGTCTAATGTTAATAAAATAGTGGTGCTCCGTTGAACTAATTTCTGTTGTAGCTTTTCTAAGTATGCCGATAATATACCGGTTGGATATTAATAACAAATCTAAATTTAATACAAAATTTTACTACTTACTTATCAACTTAATAATGAACTTAATAAAACATTTTGAAGAGAACTTTAACCTGTAGCTTGGGAAATATCTATAGAGATAACAAATTTTAACAGACTTTATAAAGGTTTCTCAATTCGACCGTTTAAATTCTATATATTAAAAGGATTTAAGTGAAAAGTTTTCATGGCATATTTATGTGCCTTTCTGTAGACATTAAAATCAATATATCATCATCATCAACATCAAGATAATACGTTTTTCTGGCTGTCCCTAGGTATGCCTAGAACTTTAAAACTACGCAACCAATTATCATGATTTTTAAAATAGATAGCGTGATTCAGAGGTTTATAGGTTATTTATATGTTTCATATTTGGGTGCGAAGCTGGGGCTGGTCGCTAGTTGTTTAGTAAAAGAACCTGTATTTGTTATTAAAACACACCTCGACCCTCTTAGCTGCCTTTCAAAGAAAACTAAAGTTACGAAATGATTAATTACAACAGCCAATGAAGCGTTGAAAATCTGAATATAATTAATTGCCTACGTGTTGTTTACTTTGCAAAGGAGGAAAAACTGACCGATTTTTTGCAATAGCCGCTAATATAATAATTTTACACCATGTTACATCAGATATCGATATTTTGTGTTTGAATTCTTCTTTAACTTCTACGGATTCCATGTACGTGAAAGGACATTAGAAAAGTTCAAACAAATTCAAGGATTTTTTGGACTGTTATTTCTTTGGCTATTATTCATATTGATATCAATAATACTTATTGATGTATTACGACTTGGGGTACTTCGAGAAGAGAGCATATATCTTCCTAAAAGGTCGGCGACCCAGAACTGTGAAGCTCCACGAGTGTTCAATAACCACTTCCCATCAGGTGGCTCGCCACGTCAAGGCTCGTTTGCTCCCTGTGTTATAAAAAAATATTGTTACTATATAATTTGAGGGCATGTCTAAGGTACTAATCCTTTCTCGATAAAAATGGATTTTTTTTCATAAGTTAGGTCTGCCTGAGCCTGGAAGAGACTTGTAAGGATAAGGTCGCCAGTTATTATAATATAAAATATGTTTGTACTATTATATATAAGGCTATTTGTAATATTTGTCGAAGTGTAATAAATGAATAAAATAATTCGTTTTCAGATCGAATTCTCACTCGCAACCTAGCGTACGTGAGGAGGATGGCAACACCAACATAAACAGTCACAAGTCGTTGCCAGACTTGCACGCGCAGGCACATGGCTACCCCGAGCAGTGAGTTTAACAATTCATTCCTTAGTAAATGTCCCAAGAGCTCAATACAAAGCAACTGACCAAAAGTGTTTAAAATCAAAATTATTTTCATGTTTTAGTGAGATAAACAAACAGCAAATGTTTTAATTTAATGTTTTTTAAAATACATTTAGTATCTTTTAAATAAAGGTAATTTGATTAAGCTTAAATATATTTTTAGCTTTGTGAATTCATTCTACGTTATCAAAATTAACAGTCTCATTGAAAGTAAAGGTTTTGTTAGTAAAGTTTATTTATCGTTCTCGATATTAGCTCAGAAACAATAGTGACGTCATGTGCAGATAGATACTAGCTACGGTTGCAATTTATTATGATGTTTAATGTTTTTAATGGTTTCCATTTCAGCGTTAACGTGGTAGTGGGTACGGAGTCGATCGGAAGGTCTCCGCGGCGCCGGCGACATTCTGCCCACCATAGAACTGCTTCATGCTCCTCTAAAGGGACGAGGTACTTACCTTTTACTTTTTTATATTACCCATTTTTTCATAAATAATTATAATCCTACTTATGTTATCAATGTGAAAGTTTGTGAGAACTTGCGTTTTATCGATTACTAGCTGTTGCCCGCGACTGTGTTCGCGTTTACATTCATAAAAAAATTATTCCCCTGGAAACTAAATAAAAATCCTAAGTATGATATGTCCTTCTCCTGGTTCTAAGCTACATCCCCACCAATTTTCAGCCAAATCAGTTGAGCCGTTATCGAGTTATAAATGGTGTAACTAACTCGACTTTCTTTTATATATATAGATAAGAACGTGCTTTTTACATTTACGCATTTTTGGCTTCACTTACGGTCTATGCGTCTAATTTCTACTATCAGTCTATGCGTTATACGTCTATGAACGTATATTTATTCTTTCTTTGTTTCAAATGTGTCCTTTTTTATACGTGTATAAAGGTAACCTTATCCTTTCTTTCTTTGAAATGTCTTCTAATGTGAATGTTTGTGAGAACGCAAAAGCGGCTGGACCGATTTAGTTGAAATTAGGTATGTAGATAGGTGATACCCTGGATTAACATATAGAATACTTTATATTCGGGTGGCACGGCAAGTAGTTAATATAAAGAAATATTTCAGATCGAATCATTCTTCTTTGATATCATCGTGCGACGCGTTCTCTGAGCACCCTTCGCCCGGGGAGGAGAATTACCAGTCTTATAATAGGTAATACCACAGAATAGTATAAGTAGCGTCACGAATCTTTAGCGCTGAACGAAACCTGTGCAGAACGACGTCAAATATAAGGTATCGAGGTAACGGCGCGGCGCGCGGGGCGCGTGGTCGTCGGGTGCGCGAGCGTTGATTGGTTCCCCATTGTGTAGTCTTTCTCGCACCAATACGTCAATTACGAGCACGATTCTACCGATGAGCAGCTATTCTCGTCCAGCGCTAAACATTCGTGACGCGACCTAGAACTGCAATATGAGCATGCAAAGTGAAGTCATTTCAAAGTAGACAATTTTGCCCCCTTACTGAACATCTATATTATGTTCGCCGCAGTGCATCGCAATAAAATTCATATATTTTTTGCAGATTAAAATTTTTCCACATTTATGTGGTAAATTTCTTATAGCAGCAACATAATCGACCGACGACGTTCGGCGCAGTTGGTAATACACCTGCCTTCTGCGCGAAGGGTCGTGGGTTCGATTCCCACACCGGAAAAATATATTTGTAATTTACATTTGTATTTTTCTGGGGTCTGGGTGTTGCTATGTATTGTATGTATGTATTTACAAAAGAGAAGTAATGTATATGTAATTTATTCCGTTATCTAGTTGCCATAACACAAGCTTTCGCTTAGCTTGGAACTAGATGGCGCTGTGTATAAATGTCCTGAAAATATTTATTTATTTATTTATTTATTTAATCGATAGGCTTGTTTGCGTGTCATTTAGTATAAGAACGTGCTTTTTGCACTTACGCATTTTTGGCTTCACTTACTATCTATGCATCTACTGTTTACTATCAGTCTATGCGTTATATGTCTATGAACGTATCCTTATCCTTTCTTTGTTTGAAATGTGTTCTATATTTAAATGCGCGCAGTCGTTGCGGGTCGTCGTTCGCGCGCGACTCGGGCGGCTCGAGCGGGCACTACACGCAGCGCAGCGCGCCGCCGCACGCGCGCGACGCGAGGGACGCGCGGGACGGGAGGGACGCGCACCACGAGCGGACTGGGTGAGTGGGGCGAGGGGGATGGAGAGATGGTGTGCTCTTCTTCACACGTATGGTGATTGGTGACCTGAAGTATATGAAGGAAATACCTTTTTGTGTTAGGTTATGCTGTCTTGAGAACGTTGCTGGTTTAAAGTTGTTCGTGGCTCCCTGTGATGATTGCGCGAGTTGTCTTAGTTAGCGGTTTATTAAAGAATAAGAAAAATAATGTGTGTGCAAGTGACAGAGAGATAAGGTCGAAAGTTTTTTCTCAATAGTTATACATCAATTGAGTGCCTTAATAAGACTGTAAAGCTCCCTAATTAGACCGTAAACACTCATTGACTCGTATTGAACTGCAGCAGCCGCTACACGTGCGGGTCGCGCGCGCGCGAGGCGTCGCTGGAGCAGTGCTACGTGTCGGCGCCGCCGCAGTTCCAAGACGGCGCGCCCTCCCCGCCGCACGCCGCGCCCCCGCCCGCGCCCGCGCCGCCGCCGCCCTACGCGCCGCACCCGCGCGTCGGGATACACTTCCAGGTGAGTGTGTGCTGCGGAGCGGCGATGTGTGGGTGTGTGCGTGACGAGGTGACGTCTTCATGCACCCGCATTTACACGGTCCATACATTTAGCACATTAATAGACTGTCATAGCGCTCACGTTACGTCATCACGAGGCTAGGCGAGATGAGTACGTTACTATTGTCTCTATGGTATTACGCATACAAGATATATAGTCCTAGTACTTCAATTTCAATTCCGCATTATGCGGAATAATGCTTAACGTTGAATGCTTTAACTACATCTTTCTTCATTCATTTATTCGGAACTTTCAAAAGTAATAAGTAGTGCTTTTGATGGATACGTGTAATTACATGTTCAGTGCCAGAAAATAAACAAATGTTTTTCTTTAATTTGACATTGATCGAAAGGTCGCACTATGCTCTGTAGTTGAGAAATTAGAAGTATAAACTCTGGTCTATAGTCTATACCCATGCATACTTGTTACTGTGCTAAAATATAATAACGCTATAATATAAAGACTAGCCTACATTTAAGTATATTTAATGAAACACAGGCGAGCGCCCCCCCCGCCCCAGTTCCAAGACGAACCTCCACTCTACGATTACGGGGACTACGACTGCTCCTACAAGACTCCGCTCAAATGTCTCAACGTGGGGCGGAAGGAGTATACCAGGGACGCTACTAGGGACTATCCGAGGTAAGCTATAAAAATTGTTTCTAAGACTGATAGTTTTTAATTATTAACGTATATAGACCTTTTCATTACGGTCCACTTTTTAAAGCTGGTACCCGTATGTTTCGGTGCGATTTTATATTAAGGACGTTTCACGTGAAAATAGGCAATAAAAATCGAATACTAATTTTCCAATATAATGTAGTTGTATTTTCTATTTAAGTGTGTAAATAAATAATGCGCAGATACCAAGAGGCGAGCACGGAGGTGGTGAGCAAGCAGCCGCAGTACCAGGAGCTGCGCGCGCGCGCGCGCCGCGACGACGCCCAGGACTACGTCAACGCGCCGCAGGTGACTAAGAACGATACTACTTAGAAAAAATAAAAAATCATTTATTGCCCAAAAAAAACATAATATACATAATTAACACACCTATAACAGTACCAAAGAAATAAACACTTAAATTAAAAATTTAGAAAGGAAACAGTCAAAAATCTTTTCTGGGCAAACGGCGACTACTCAGTGATGTTCCGGGCTTGGAACACTGGTTTTCAGTAGTCGCCTTTTCCGAACTTTCCTATTTCACTATTTGTGATGCGGGCAAGTTTTTCACCAAATAGCCATCTTATTGCTATCACTCAATAACTTAACAGAGCAATCTGTAAACATAACAAAGCAATCTGAGAACTTAACAAAGCAATCTGTAAACTTAAAGCAATCTGTGAACTTAAAAAAGCCATCTGTGAACTTAACAAAGCAATCTGTAAACTTAACAAAGCAATCTGTGAACTTAACAAAGCAATCTGTAAACTTAACAAAGCAATATGTGAACTTAACAAAGCAATATGTGAACTTGACAAAGAAATCTGTGAACTTAACAAAGCAATCTGTGAACTTAACAAAGCAATCTGTAACTTTAACAAAGCATTATGTAAACTTAACAAAGCAATCTGTCAACTTAACATAGCAATAACTCAACAAAAACATTAATTAATTCATGTTGTTGTTACACATGAATTAAGCCGATTAAAAACTAAAGACATGCAATAATAACAAATGTGCTATCGCTACCGAGCTGGTTGATACAGTTGATACGGTTATTTTTATTTAACACTACACGTGCCCCGCGGTTTTAGCCGCGTAGTATCCATCCCCGGGCCAATACCGGGATATAAAGTATCCAATGTGTCAATCCAGGGCCTAATCCACCTACTTACCAATTTTCAACTAAAAGAATAATAAACTTAAATCCATCCAAACATTCTCACAAAGCTTCACATTTATAATATTAGTAGTATTTTCATTTTAACTATCCATGTAATATTATCGTTGTTCTTTAATTAAGTACTATTATTACTACACTGACAAATTATATATTAGTTATTATATGTTATTGTTGTTTTAACTAATCAATTGAAAAATGCATGAAAATGTATTGCTTAATTATTTCATACATTCATACTTACATACATATTTAAATAAACAATTAAATGCTGTAAAAATTATTATGGTATCTATACATTTATAGGCTATTATGTTATCTATTATACTATATCAAAATTGTATGTTATCTGTAGCCGGTGTGTCAAGCGGAGGAAGTGACGTCACCGCTGGGCACATTCAAACGTCAAAGATGTCTGCGATACAAGCAGCGGCGGCCGCGACCGATACTGCGATCCAAGTCCGATATATCTGATAGGTAATTATTGTTATTCAAAGTCAAAGTCAGAGTCAAAAGAATATTATTTAACTAAGCTCAGTAGCCTTGTCATAAGTCATCGTATACATACAAAACATTTACCACCAGTTCGAAAGGCAGTTTCTATAGAGAACCGAAAAAAGAATTAATAATGTTATATTCGTTATTATTATAGTTTTGAATTGAGCAAGAGACATATAAAAGTGAACTGATAGCGCTGTTTATTAAAGAAAATAAAAAATTTAATTAAATACATATAAATTTGTAAATAAAAGTATTTTTACATACATATTTGTTTCATGACTGCAACACAGCAATAGTCAATACTGATTTATATACAGCCAGACTTAATAAATCTGAAACATTTCTTTATTAAAAGTTTTTGTTCAAATGCCGCCAATTACATGTGCATATTTTTATTGAACATTTAATGAAGAATAAATTAATAAGCTAAGGCCTTAAACAGTTATAAGATTGCCTGTCGATGATATTTTATTTAAAGGTCATAATAAAACATCCTAATAAGATGTCCTTCTTTTAGGTGATTGATGGCCAGTCTTGTGTTTATTTGCTTTCACGCACAACTGACAAATTAAGCTATCTCTGTTTTTCTTGTTGGTTTTGTCATTTATCTCTTTTCTATTGTTTTTACTTGTATTGTAAAATGAATGAAAACTATTTATGTGTGCTACTGCTGCTGCGCTGTACACTTTTTTCAGTTAATTTGTAGGTGTATAACATATCTTTATTTTCTAAAATAATATTATTGTTCGCTATTTAAAATTTCACCCGGATAGATACAGACGCACAGATGGTCGTAGTCCAGCATCAGCGCCATGCGAGGGTGAGGACTCCCCGGACAGTCCCTCGGAGGAGTCGGCTAGACTGCAGCTGTTCTTTGACCGGCTCGGTCTCGAGTCCCGGATGTACGACGCGGTTATCCGGGATGAAGACCCGGATAGCCCGGTGTTCTTCTCATCCGCCTCCACTGTCGACTCTAACCAGCTGGCTACCACGGATTATACTGTGAGTTGTGTGGTTACAGCTTACTGTTGTTGTGCTTAATTTACTGGCAATACCATATATCTCAATGTATGGTGTTGCCAATAAATTAAGCTTGTAGTAAAAATAGTTAAACTACTGTACTATGTCCAGCTAGAAATATCCAAACTGAGCTAACAGATTGTCCTATTTATTACGCTTCTATGTATTAGTGTAGCTTATATAAATTAGTAGTAATAATAGTAAGAAATGAAGCCAGCTAGAAGCATCGAAATTGAGTTGACAGACCGTCTTTTTAGTTAAGCTTCTATCTCCTGGATTATTAGTGAGTCGTGTCTAAGAGACGTTATATGTAGTCTAATGGTCTCTTTACAAAAATACATGAAAAATTTACACTATAACAGGGACAAGATAATAGGCCACTTTTGACAGATGTCAGTTTTATATTCATAGTGAGGTGACCTGCTTAAAAACATCGATTAAATGAATGAATCGAATGAATCGATACAGACTTGAAACATATGTGAATTTTAAAAATGATCATGCGAATTCCTGTCCCATTATATTTTTTTCTTTCGTAAATTATAAAAATACAAAACAGTATTTCTCGCCCAAACATCGCCTCATGCTTTACAAAGCGCAAGTGAGGCCACACATGGAATACTGCTCTCATCTCTGGGCCGGAGCCCCTCAGTACCAGCTCCTTCCATTTGACCGCCTTCAACATCGAGCGTCTCGAATGATTGACAGTACCGACCTTACTGATCGGCTTGATTCCCTGGCACTGCGAAGAGATGTCGCGTCTTTAAGCGTTTTCTACCGCATGTATCATGGGGAGTGCTCAGAGGAGTTGTTCGGTTTGATACCTGCCGCTGATTTCCACCACCGCACTGCACGCCACAGGTTACAATACCATCCTCACCACCTTGACAGCTGGCAGTCAAGTACAGTGCGTTTTCGTAGGAACTTTTTGCCACGCACGACCACCTTGTGGAATCAGCTTCCTCATGCAGTGTTCCCGAACAAATACGACTTGGGGACCTTCAAAAAAAGAGCGTACCTATCCTTAAGAGGCCGGCAACACACTCGTGACATCACGAGTACTCATGGGCGGCCCTGATCACTTTCCATCAGGTGACGCGCCAGTTCGTTTGCCCCCTATAATATAAAAAAAAAAAAAAAAATTAAAGGAGCAAAGTAAGACAAGTACCTACGTAATTTAACAAAAAAATTGCTTTTATTCACTTGAACTATCGGAACTACTATCTTCATCACTGCTGTCAGCACTCACAGATATTATTAATTCATTTTCAACAATATTGTCTATTCTCACATCTCGTTCTAAATCTTGTAAAATTATTTTCTTTGTCTTCTCCACGACTTTTCGCTAGTCTTCTGTAGTGACTTCTTAATGACCTTTCTATTTAGTTATTTTTTTGTATTTTTATAGTTAGTTAAAAGAATAATAAATATATATAATTAGGTTTTATTATAATCACAACGTGGTTATAAATTTATGGTGATTTTTTTTCACAAGTAATCATTGCATTCGATTCAACTTACAATCCTATCAGCTTTCGATCTTTCGAGTAACATCCCTAGTGTTTAAAAAGAAAAAGGGTTGACTGACGCAACATTGTAATGACGTTCAGTTCTTTAGATCAGAAATTGTTTATTATGTTTAGATTGGTTTATTAGTGAAAGCAAATTGTAAAATTACTCGTATCGGTCATTATTACAATAAATATGTAAACGTAATTGAAAAAAGTTAAGCAATTGTGCAGTTCTTATTTTATGCCCGCCGTTACAAGGTTACGTTGTTGAATTTTGATGAAATGTCAAAAGTGGCCTATTATCTTGTCCATATTTTAGATTGTTTTATGTAAGATTCAAAATAATTTCATCCATCGCCCTTCTGTACAATTTGCTAAGTAATATTTTAAAGTTAATGTTTAAAAATATCTCTGAATCGCTTTTTATGTTAAACAGGTACAAGGTCCAGGCGTGCAAAAACAAATCTACCGGAACACAGAGCCGCCCAGCGTCGTAGAAAGAAACGCGAGGATCATAAAATGGCTGTGCCAGTGCCGCAAAGTGCAAATGCAACCGCCACAATAATAAATACAAAGCGGATATTCTAAAATTAGTCTACGAACTACTAAAGATAGCATTTAAACGAATAAAATTAATTAATGTGAAATTTATAAAATAAGCAGGCAACATTGTGACAGGTGACATGTGTCATATGACATGAAACGTCATAACGCTGTCAATTTTGACGTTGAGGAATTTGTTTAAAAATGATAGAAACCCAATTTATAATAAAATATAACGAAGCTATTCATCTAACGTACAAAGAATTACTGTTTTCTTAAGGACGGATATGTTTTAAATTTAAAAACGTTTAATTAACGTGTTAATATTAAATGATAATGTAAATTTTAACTTCGCGGTACTATGACTGTTATTGTTAGAATTTAAGAGAAATCCTGTTCATTAGCTTAGTCAGGTTCAGATAGGCTAAAAATTTAATCTAATCGTGTTATTCAATTGTGGCGTTCTTGTATTTTCATTCGTTAAAAAGTGATCTCTTCGATTTAAAAATTATCACGTGGTGTTGTCACAGCTCAAAATAAAATTTGGTGATTAGTCAATTTAAATCGTAATATATCTGTAAAAATGGTAATGAATTGCTCTTTAAAAGATTAGCAATTAATAAAAAATGTTATTTTATATTGTATGAAAAAAAGTTTTACACATACGACACGTTTTTTCGAGCTTATATTGAAATGGCTTCGAATTATATTGAAATGAAATATCGATACTTTAAGATAGTATGACTATCTCGATTTATGTTACTTATTCTAAAAAAGCGCAATTAAATTTTTTAAAAATGATTTGTTTGTGTGTTTTAACAAAATATATAAATTGTATTTAAACACAAAATATAATATTGAATAAATAATTTATCAAAAAAAGCCTAAAGAAAAATTATTTACGAAATAACACTGACACGTAAGGGTTGTGACACACGACGATGTAATCATTATGTGTGTGTTCTAAACCTAAGTCTTAAAAAGAAAAATAATTGTCATCGTATCGGACATGTAAATTAAACTAAACTAAACGAATTTGAATAGAATATTGAGTAAGGGATTAGTAAAGAAAAATTATATTAAAACGATATTTTTATCATTCATAAAATGGGATTGACAAAAAAGTGCACCAAGACAATATTTTGAAATTGAACGAATATGATATGTAATATAAATATTTATAACCTATAAGAGATTTTAGATATTTCAATTCTTCCGGTTAAACGCAACAAATATAATATACTAAGTTTATTTATTTAGCGTAATATCATCTATGACTATATTATATTGTAGTTTTCTGCACTTTGTCTCAGTATTTATGCCATTTTATTTTAAATATTACGTTTTACATATATAATAATTAATGGTTATTGTACTTTAAATTGCTTTTATACGTCTTGTTTGATATTCTCAAAATTCCTATATTCTTATTGTTTTATTTTGAGGTTATGCTTTTTCCGCGTTCGGAGTTCGGACTTTGAAAAAATGTCTTTGGATTTTTACAATGTTTGCGCACACCGATTTTATAAATTGTAATGAAATCCCTTCTTAACTTAAAATATTGTTTTATATAAAATGTTTTTATTCTTACGTGCGTTAATGAGTTTCTAAACTTTAAATTAATGAAATATTTATTATGCATTAATTAATAACGATTTTTGAAAGATAGTTATCATCTATTACATTTTTATGCACTAAATCTTGATAGTGTTGTCAGTTTGTGTGATTTGCGTCTTGTGTGTAATTTGTAAGATAAATAAAGTCACGATGGTTTAATATTTAAAATAGAATAAGCATTTAAATTCAACGGAAAATAATGACTGTAAGGGCTCTAACTATTACATTTTTCTGTCTGTCTTGTTGTAAACGTGGGTCGTGGATGGTGGCCAGCGGCAAGATGGCGGTTTGTCAGGTTGACAGATATTTTAGCGCCAAATTTGTCTTAAAATCAGGCTGTTAAAATGGCTCCTCGATGCGTTTGTTTTTAATTAAAAATTATAAGCATTTATCGTTCTAAAAGACTGCCGTTATTTTTCAATTTTATCGTATATTCTGTGATATGACTGAATAATGTGTTGAGTGTATTAGTTGGTGGTAGTATTTCGGTAGAACATTAGAACTACAGATAAACCACATTTCGCTTGTTTTTTTATACAAATGTTAAAAAAAATGTTCTAATATAATTTTAAAATTATTAAGGTGAATAGCCGCTACGTATTTTGCATTTGTATGTTGCATTATTTTCTTAGTAATATGCCAAAAATATGTTATGTTTTTTTGTATCAAATGCCTTAAACAGTCTCTAAACTCTAAAGAATTCAATACCTTGTAAAAATGAATTATATGATTTAATTTATATTTATCATTGTATAAAACGAGTTCAACTTTTTATTTTCCTAAACCTATGTATTAGCTTACAACATAATAATATAAAATTAATAGCCGCATTTTAAAGTTAACCATAATTTCTTTTGCGTGGTAGGATAAGGTGGTTTGCATAATATTGTATGAATTTGATTGATAATAGACACGTAGACTTGAATTATTTCTATGTTAGTATCGGAATGGTTAGCGTTACAGTATTAGATTGTTTAGCATTGGATGCTTCCATTTGTGTAAATAAGATTTACGTACTTTGTTAGAGATTTATCATAAAGTGAAATATATTGATTGGTCTGATACAAATCTTGTTTTATTTAAAAGTAGTTGTGTACCCAACTTTCCGTACTACTTTGAAAATGATTGCTATCGGGATAAATATTACGGAGAAACCGTTCTATAAAGTGGCATAAAGATTTTTGCAAACATAGGAACAGACAGATATGTTTTTTTTTTCATAAAATAAACACAGTACAGTTTTTTGCTTTTTTTTTCAAATACATAAAAAGTAAAAACACATAGTTTTGAAGTTTGATAAATGAAAGAGAACATAACACAAATATTTTGAATGTCTGTTTCGAAAAAATATTAATTATAGACGTTGCATTACATTAAAGATATTATTAAAAAAGAATATGTTAATAGCAGGTACAATTTATATCCCAAAGGGTGCGCGACGGAACACCGGTGGGTTTTAGTCGGTAGTGGCCGATTTTAGGCGAGTCCGACATAACCGCCTTCTTCTCCCCCGAGGAGGACGCGGTATCCGTAAGAGGATTTCTCCCCGTCAAAAAAAAAAAAGGTACAATTTATATGCTATTTTTACGCTGGTAATATTATAATGTACTTATTGCCATAAAATATAAAAATACTACCTTACCAGCTACCTACGCGTTTGACAGACATTGACAATTAATGTCATAATATTTCTATGATCGATGACCTTTGTTTTTTTCACGGAAGTAAAAGTTAAAACTAAATGAAATCAGAAATATACTTCTATTTCGTTTTACTGTCATTTTGTGTGTATTGTGATAAACTGTCGTTTACTAAGTGCTTGACTTGACTTGATTGCGTAATATGTTTTTGTAATTAGTTCAAATATATATAAATATTCATAATAGGTCCATTGATAAATAGAAATTGCGTCATCGTATTTCAACATACTTTTATGTGAACCGTCAGAACGCTAAGCTTAGTGGGATTTCCAACTAGTATAATAATAACAACTGCAAAATCGTTGCAAGAACTTTCATAATATATCATTCGCTTAAGCGAGTTACAGGAAGACTGTCTGTCTCTAAGGAAAGATTAACAAAACAGTAAAGTGATTTATTTTGATGATATTACAAGACCTTAACAACATGCCTCCTGTAAAGCGGAGACGAGGAGTCAGTGACGCCGATGATGAAGATGATGATGATTATAGAAAGAAAAGAGATCGAAATAATGAGGTAACTTGGGTTTATTTGTAGTGCAAAGTTTATTCTTTATTATGTTCATACTTTATATTGATTTCAAGAGGTAATATTATGTAGTTGTTTTTGTTAAGAAAAACTATACTTTCGTAACATATAAAGTTTAACAGTAATATTATTGAACTTTTTGTTAAAACTATTTTTCAATTAATTTTAATTACCACACATTAAGTCACTTTATTAACATTTCAGGCTGTGAAGAAAAGTAGATATAAATCAAAACAACGAACGCAAGAAACCTTCACAAGAGTTAACAAATTAAAGGCGGAAAATCAAATGCTTGAAGAGAAAGTTAAAACACTAACAAAGGACTTGCAATTCTTAAAAGATCTGTTTATGGAATATGCTTCAAATGCTAAGGATCCCAAATTTGCTGGAATCGATCTTCAAAAGTTGTTAGAAGATGTACCTGATGATAAAAATACTGGGAATACAAGCAAATCATAAAATCGTAAAATTTAGGATTAAAAGCTTGACATAGTATAAACGCCAAAATTGGCCCTATCTGAGATGTTACTATTATATTAAAGATAACTCATAAGTTTTAACCTATCTACTAATTAGTGTCATAAATTAATTATTGTGACATCTTTCACAAATGGACTTTAATGATTGTTATTAGCATGTCTGTATCGTAAATATAGGTAAAAGTATTTTGTCGGTGATATTCTGTAACCGTGGAAGTAACAGTGTTGAAAACCACGAATTTACAAAAATAGTAATTTCAAGATTTTCTCTTTAATAGAATACATATTTAACATAACTAATGCCTACAATACCTAGAAAAATAATATAATTTGACAATTTTAAAGTTTTAACAATCAAAAGTCATGTGGTTTAGTATATTTTTTTTCCTCTTCTGTAAAATTTTAAACACCCTTAGTTTGGCTGTTTCAGAATATCACCAACAATTTTAAACCTTCTTTATTTCTTAAATGTAATTCAATGATTGATTCAATTCTTAAATTGAATTCAAAAATAAGTTAACTAAACATATAGTTAGCTAGGTTTCAGTTTAGTTATATATGAATAAATTTTAATTAAGAAAGGCATTTCATTTGTGTCAATTGTTGTAGCTGTAACCTATTTCTCAACAAGCTTGTCATCACAAGTTCTTTACTAAAGTTAACATGAAGATTACGATAATTTACGTATATTAATTTTGAAAGCATTTATGACATATTTTTTTAATATTCACATTGTAAATAGGTAGGCAAGTAAATTTATTTTTATTGTAATGTACGAATAAACATTTAAGTATACTTTTTGTTTTATTTCTATGTCTGTTCAAATCCTGATTCCATGTATTGATAAATTATAATATGTAATATGCTTCTTATATAAATTCCTATTTTTTTAAGGAAACTTAATAAGTTACCCAGCAAATAACTAGAATCTATAAACAATATGACAGTTTTTTTAACAGTCTAGTCAGGACCTGTTTCCAAGGATTATTCAATAAAAACAAACAATCTTCATTTCATAGTAATAATTTACTAAGTTTCATTCATCACACTTAAGGTAATGCGAGATTGCAACAACAGGATTTTTTTTAGTTAATATATTATACATTTCAATATGGTAATACTATTGAATAATTTAGGTTGCAGGAAGGGTAGCTGTTTACGTTGGCTATAATAAACAGGTCCTTAGCAGGAACTTCAGGTAGAAAATTAAATTCGATTTTGGAATAAAATATAAATAAGAAAGACATTTCTGAGGGCATGTTGTCAGGAAAATGGTTTACTCTATTTAGATTGATAAATATATAGTTATTCAGCGTTTTATTCAGGTTATTTTTTGTAGAAAAAGTATATGATGTAGTGTGTCTGCACTCTACATATTGTATGTACACCGATTGTAAACGCCGATTATCCGAACACTAATAAACCGAATCACTAATTATCCGAATCGGACGGAAGCTTAATATACAAAATTAAGACCAAGTATGTACATATTTTTTGTTTTATTTTATTGTAACAACTAGAAAAACGCTTGAGTCCAGATATATTTTAACTGTTATGTTTAAAAGCTGAAAGAAAGAACTGTAATTTTTAAACTTAATCAAGTTTATTCGACGTGTGACAGTTCATGTTTCTTAGTTACCAGTCTTTGTCCGATTATCCAAATTTTAATAATTAGTAAATAAACTATTTTGTGGTTGTCTTAAAATAAGTTAGCATGGGGCTAGAGGGCGCTGCATTGGCTATGGGCTGGCGTTGCTCTTACAATCAGGAGTGCGTCCTGCTCGTCTTCTCTCTTCATATTATAAAAATAAAATAGAAAGCATCGCGTCGTTGAAAAAAATTCTTAGAATTAATAACATTAGGGATACCAAATAAAACTCAAAATAACCAATAACAAATATATTGCACAGTATATACAAATTACATATATCATACATATCATAGAATCACAATGAGCATTATTTCCAGACGTTTATCACACCGTCGGCGGAGGAGCTGACCAGGTAGCATTTGTTCGCTTCGACAAGCGTTATGTCTGTAATTGGTGCGGTGTGATAGAAGGACCGCGACTCAACGGTGCGGTAGACGTTGTCTTCTGCTAGAGACGGAGGCGTGGACGGGCTGGGCTTGCAACACTCTTGAATTACTGTTGTACCATCTATTATTTTGCTCCTGAAATAAAATAAAATATTAGTAAATAATATTTATGTTAGAATTACTGTTTTCCGTGGGTTAACATTATTCTGTTAGATTACCCTATAGATCAGTGGATATCTCTACCGGTATAAAATCATGTTTTAAAATTAGGTTTAAAAAATGACATAACTTGTAAATTACATGTTCTTAGATAGGGTTATGAAAGTATATTTAATATAGCATATTTAAAATTTAATATAGGCTGTATTGGAGATTTTTCCTTTAGTAATGGCAATTTGTGTTAAGTGTCGAATTATATTATATACTAACGACCAGCTCGGCTTCGCAAGCATTATATATATAAAGCATATATTACATACATTGAGCTACAATTTTCATTGGTTGACAATTCACGATTCGTTGTGTGACGTCATTCCAAATTCAATATGGCGGACCATCCAAGATGGCGGATCAGTTATTAGTTGTAGAGGTACCTGTACTTGAGCGCGTGCAGGTGGTCGTGCGGCGCGTGCACGAGCACGTGCGAGTCGTCGGGCTGGCGCAGGTCCCACAGGCGCAGGCGCAGGTCCGACCCGCCCGTCACCACGAACCGCCCGCCGTCGCGGCTGCCGCTATACGCCGCCGAGATGTAGTGCGACGCCTGTACACACACATATATATGTCGCAGGCGGATTGTATAATCCGCTGCGATTACATTACGGCTAGCCGTTTTACAAAACAGGGCCGTTTTGCAAAGCGGCGGTTCAACGTTTAGCCGTATTGTCTTGCGTAGTTTTTGTATCATTACCTATAAATTCTTATATTCTTATTATTTTCGTATCATTGTCATAGTTTTTGTATCATTATAAAAAGAACTTGATTACTCAGCTTCATTTTTATTAAAGATGAGTAAATAAGTTTTTTTTATAATGATAAATAACTAACCTAACCTAACCTAATATATTAAAAAAACTAACATATGGCGATGAATACATTTAGGCGGTTTTTTACTTATCCGCATTCAATACAGCTAATCGATGAACCGCCGCTTTGCAAAACGGCCCTGTTTTGTAAAACGGCTAGCCTTAATGTAATACAGCGGATTATACAATCCGCCTGCGACATATACACTGTGTTACAAATACAAAACTTGTGCCCGACCCGAAAGGGTAATATTCCTATTCTAAAAGAATTTTTGACTTTCCAATTAAATAAAATAAAATCTGTGTAATATATAAAATAATAAAAAATAATGATTACGTTTCAAGTGGAAAATTTACGCATATTCAAGTAAATTCACAAACGCTGGCAACTCACGTACGGTTTGTAGACCCTATAGCTAGGAGAGCACGTGAACGCAAGACGGTGTTGTCATGTTTGTTTTTTTTGTTTGGAAAAATTTATGTTTTTTTTTAAAATTATAGCAAAATAAAGACTCAGTACTCACTACCGGTACATAGTAAGAGGTTTTCGGATCGGACACTTGTTTTGTAACACACTGTATATCTATACATTTAAATTAAAATAATAATTTTCACTACATACCAGCGATAAACAGCACGCATGTCTTAAAAACTGTTATTCAGGGTAATTTCAATATTCATCTTTATTAATATACACATTATACATATAGTACACAGCGCGTGAGAGCGTGTAAGTGCCGCGTGTGAGTGTCACATGTGAGAGCGTGTGAATGTCACGTGTGAGAGCGTGTGAGTGCGTGTGAATGCCACGTGTGAGTGCGTGTGTGTCGCGTGTACTCACGGGCGCGGCGTAGCGCAGCGGCGGCGGCGGCGCGGCGGCGGGCCACAGCGCGTGCGTGCGGTGCGCGCTCTCGACGCACCACGCGCCCGCGTCGCGCCCGCCCACCGCCCACACGCGCGACGACCGCCCGTACCCCACGATGCGCCGGATGCGCTCCGCTGCCAACATTACACACAACTTACACAACTGTATTTTAATGCATGTTTAAAATTTCAAATCAGTATATTATAAATGGTCAAAGCCAAATATTTATATACCTGTACGTTAAAACTCTTAGAATTTGGACACACACTTAATTGTCAACGCACACACGACAGTTGTTGTTGTAGTTGAAAGATTCAACCTTAATGTCGCAAAATACGCTCTGTGCTATAATTACCACACTAGGTATAGTAACCGTCAAAAATGTTTAGCGATTGACGAGAATAGCTGCGCATCGGTAGGATCGCGCTCATGGGTGCGAGAAAGACAACACGACTGGGACAACCAATCAACGCTCGCGCACCCGACGATCACGCGCCCCGCGCGCCGCGCCGCTACCTCGATACCTTATTTTTGACTTCTGCGCAGGTTTCGTTCACCGCTAAAGGTTTTATTGACGGTTACTATACATAAATGCATGCGAACGCGGGTAAAACCGCGGGACGTGCATAGTATAGAAGATAGGCCTCACAGTTGGGATGTCTGACGGTAGTGATGGGCAGCTGGAAGCGCAGGTCCCACACGCAGAGCGCGCCGGCCGACGTGCCCGCCGCCAAGTAGCCCGCGCTGTTGGCGTACAGGCACGTGTACACGCCCTGCTTTAGGTCCCCAGTTAGCTTCCACGCGTTACCTGATAACGTTTATAGCTTATTATTACATTAACTCGCGAAATAACGAATTAAATCACAATCTATATATATAAAAGAAAGTCGTGTTAGTTACACCGTTTATAACTCGATAACGGCTCAACTGATTTGGCTGAAAATTGGTGGGGATGTAGTTTGGAACCAGGAGAAGGACATAGGATACTTTTTATCCAGTTTCCAGGGGAATAATTTTTTTATGATAGTCAACGCGGACGGAGTCGCGGGCAACAGCTAGTTTTAAATATATAATTTGACTCATATAAACACTTAATATATATATATTACATATGAAATATGGACATATTCTTCTATACTTTAAGTGAATTCTCAAAAGAAAAGTGTGTAGATGCATAAAAATTGAATTTATAATTAAATTTAGAATAATTATTACATAATAAATAGAAAGTATTCACGATTGTATTAAAAGCAATTCTGTAATAATAGTCAATAATTATGAGATAGTAAATAAATAAATAAACATACATGATATACGCATATTTGCGTACGTAACGCTATACTTAGTATTCGAAAAAATAATATTAAATCTTTTTTTTTCTTACACTTGTGGAGTTCAGAGACTTAGAGAAAAGGAAATGTGAGAGGAATTCAGTTATATCGGCTACACATTTGCAAATGTGACGTCACGTTAGAGGTATGTTTAAATATCGAACAGATAGTGACGTCACTCACCAACTACGACACTTATTAGGTGAGATGGTTGGATACACGTTACGTAGGCATGTTTGAATATAGAACTGTTAGAGCAGGTAATATCTGAATTTCATTGCGGGTTATAGAAGGAAATTGAAGAAAAAATAAGGCGGCCTATATACGGACTAATAATATTCATAGCATATTCTATAATATGCTATTTGAAAATATATTTTTGGTGTCGGATTTGAAAATTCAATTTCATGCTCATATGTCTTATCAATCAAATATTATAATTTAGATCCCAAATTTAATTATCGTATACTTAGCTATACAGTGTGTAACAAAACATGTGTCCGATCCTGAAGGGGAATATTCTAAAAACCTTTTCAAATAAAAGAAAATAAATAATCTATATCTAAAAATAACAATGCAATAAAGTTTTAAACATTATGTTTTTAGTGAAAAACTTACACAAATTCAAGGAAATTCACAAATGCTGGCAACTCACGTACGGTTTGTAGACCCTATAGACTCTATAGCTAGCAGAGCACGAGAACGCGAGACAGTGTTGCCATATAATTTGCAATTTTACTTAGTTTATTTTTAATATTTATAAGAACCTACTACTGGTATATAGTAAGAGGTTTTCGGTTCGTCACTTGTTTTGTATTGTAGCACACTGTATGATGGATTGTCTAGGATAAGTGATTATAGTGACGTCACTCACCGGGCGCGCGCAGGTCCCAGCCGATGACGTGCGCGTCGAGCGTCGCGTACGAGATGACGCCGGCGTGCACGCCGCCCGCGCACGCGCACGCCGCCGCCCCCCCGCCTCCCGCGCCGCCCTCCAGCTGACGCATCTGCGACAGCGTCAGGCGAGAAGAGCCCGTGTCAGCCCTGCAAACACACAGCGGGTTCAAATTACAGAGCATAGTGCGACATTTCGATAATGTCAAAATAATAAAAAATAAATTGTTAATTTTCTATCACTGGCCACTGTACGTGTAATTGCAGGAATCAAGCGAAACTAAAGCACTAATGAGTACTTTTGGGAGGTATACGCCTTATTTACCGGGCACTATATGCCTTATTTACCAAGTACTTACCGGGTACTATACACATTACTTACCAAATACTATACGCCTTATTTACCAAGTACTATACACATTACTTACCAAGTATTATACACTATATTTACCGTGTACTATACACGTTACTTACCCAGTACTATACACCTTATTTACTGGGTACTATACGCACCTCAGCACAAATATAGAGCCCTCCTGTGTAGCTGCAACAAGCGACTGTCCGTTCTCGCAGGCCGCTAGCGACACTACTGGCCCCGCCCCGCGGTTGTACGTGGCTTTCGACCTGAAATCATAATATATCAGTTTTTAGAAAAACTACAAGGTGAAAAAAAAATTAGGTAGAAAAAACATTTGAATAGACTGAATCGGCTTAAATATTGATATTAGCTTGGCGACAGTCACATTATTATTACAGGTAGACAACTCTCATTTATTAACAACTGTGAACTATATAGCAAAAGGTTTAAAATAAACATTTAATATATGTGCTAATCCAAGCTGAATATATAAAAAAATAAGACTACTAAACTAGTGTTATTAATTACGAATGACGAATTAAGAGTATTGAATTATAAATTATAAATTACGAATTATAAATTACAAATTACAAATAATGAATAACGAATTGATTAGCTTAACCTCAACACTTATGCAACAATAATCCGCCGGCAACACGTTTGTGAGCCCATCGCGAATGCTTATAGGCATCTTGTACCGACTTAACATCAGGTACCCCTCCTGATCGTTTGCCCGTTTTTCTATAAGAAAAAAAAATAATAGCAAGTAAGTTAAGTACTCACTTGTTGACATAAGCGTGTCCCTGCAGCTTGGCGGCGTCCCACAGGCGCACGGTGCCGTCGTCGGAGCACGAGCCGAACATCGAGGGGTGCGCCGCCAGCCTCGCCAGCTGGTTCACACTCGCTCTGCGTGGCGAGAGATTGTACGGTCAGCAGAAAAA
>JADANM010000147.1:5562770-5583061 GCA_026213755.1 Eurema hecabe | reverse complement strand
AAAATTTCTTCATTAAATCGCAATTGATATAATTGGTAAATATACAGGCTTGTTTCTGTTGCAATGAAGATTACAAAAAAAATATTTCGTTCAATTTGAAGTCACATGCATATACCCTATTGTTAAATGAATCTGAAAATTGGTCGTCTAATATATTTTTTTCATTTTTCTATTTTTAAAGGACCACGCTGGGCGTCATGGAATTTGGGCATATTTCTTTGCATCCGATGCGCGGGTATACATCGGAATCTAGGCGTGCATATATCTAAAGTGAAGAGTGTCAATTTGGACTCATGGACTCCGGAACAAGTGGTATGTTTATCTTCTTTAAATAGAATTAAGTTGTTACATTTGTGGGAAATTTTTCATGGAAACAATGTATGAATGAGTATTATTAGATAGAGAGAAGGTATCAGGGTATTGTGTAGAGTTTGGTTTTGTTGTCTTCTGAAAATTAAGATGATGATGATGAATTTGAAATCAGAAAAATAAACAAAAATATATTTGTATAGGTAGATTTTTTGAGTTCCAAGTTATTTTGTAAGGTTCAGAATTTAACAAGAAAGTATTTTATAGCTACTTTAGCAAAATTAATTCGTTACATTTCAAACTCGTGTTAATCGCGAATTTTTCTTGTGTATTTGTCAATACCGGGATAAATATACTATCACTTATAATCAAACGTAGGTACTTATGCTCATAAAACCTCACAAATGTTAGAGTTTTTAATATCTATATACTAATATATAAAGCTGAAGAGTTTGTTTGTTTGTTTGTTTGAACGCGCTAATCTCAGGATCTACTGGTTCGAATTGAAAAATTATTTTTTTATTGAATTGACCATTTATCGAGGAAGGCTTTAGGCTACATAACATCACGCTGCGTCTAATAGGAGCGAAGATATAATGGAAAATATGGAAAAACGGGAAAATTATTCATCTTTGAGGGCTTTGCGTGCGCTGCGAAAACGGTTCAAGATACAAAAATAATATGTATGAAAGAATTATTCCTCTTTAAATGATCTAAAAAAAAGTCCACGACAGTATATGTCTATCTTCTAAGATTGACTCACTATAACATAATAATAGAAATAGATCCGACGGGGACGAAGTCGCGAGCAACAGCTAGTTAATAGAATAAAACTAAACAATTATGCGACATATTTTAAACATGCATGTGCTTTCCACACATGGTTAGTCACACTCGATTAGATCAACGATTTTTGTCTTAGTCACACCTTTTGTACGGTTTCGGTAGCATATTACTATGAAATACAAATATTGAATGCTATTCACCGTATTTTCTTGATCATATGGTTGCCGTGAACAGATTACTCTTTTGAGATAAGGTCGCCAGTTACAAACAAGTGAATGTTTGTGAGTACAAACGGTTGGAGCGATTTTATTAAAATTTGGTATGGAGTTAGCTGACACCCTTTATAGTCACAAAGGCTACGTTTTACTGTGGAAAAAGAAAATTTACCATACAGGTAGATTTAATCGTAGATTATCACAGATACTCTTTGAAACTAACGTAACGGAATTTCGCGATAGGCGAAAGGGTAACAAAAATCCAAAAGATACATATTATGTATGTTTGCAAACTTATGTAATTAAGTTTCTTATATATGCCTCATCATACGTGACTTAGAAAAGTTTTAAACTTATTCCAACGCCAAGATAATAGTCATGAAAGGAAATAGTTATACTTCTCCAACCTTTTGCTCTTGTCATATTCCTTTTACGACATAAATACTTATCTCCCCCTTTTTAAAAGCGTATACGTTGCGGGCCTTGCAAATGTCGAGGGGTAATCGCTTGCTATAGGGAGACATGTTCACTTTTCAGACGTAAGTCCTATCGCAATGAAGTCATTTAAAATTCTCTTAAGGTCGTTGACCTAACGTGCATATGTACGTTGGAAGTTTAACTTATATGAACTGTTATACCAGAGACCATACATTACCCATCTTTAAAGTGTCGATTTTAAATATATTAAAAATATACTCTCAATGATTTAGTCGATTCATTCTATCGACAATTACACATTCACAAACTTTTTATATTATTATGTGTATGTGTGTAAAATTTTATATTTATCAATTTAAGAAAAAGGTTATAAATTTTATATTGTATTGTATAAATACATATAATCACCTTTGGCTACTGGGCTAAGTAAGGATGTAAGTTTGTTGCTGTTTCACACAAAATTACTTAATAGATTTGGTTGAAGTTCGGCAAGCGGGTAGATTAGACCCTGGGTTAACACATTGAATACTTTTTATTCCGGTATTAAAACGGGAACGAGAACTACGGGTAAAACCACGAAGCAATCTATTCATAAACCAACGTCTTATATTCCAGGTCTCCTTGCAACAAATGGGAAATTCTCGCGCTCGTGCGGTTTACGAAGCTAACTTGCCGGATTCGTTCCGAAGGCCACAGAATGATACCGCCTTGGAGGCGTTTATACGCGCTAAATATGAGACCAAGAAGTATATAGCGAAGGAATGGGTGCCGTTGCCTCAGCCTAAAGTTAACTGGTAGGTATCTTGTCGATAGAACAAAGTAGAGTTAAAATACCATGTTGTACTTGCCAAAGGAGTTTTTCTGAGATACAGCAAATTTGTGTAAGTACTGTATTACTTATTCTATCTCTGATATTAACGCACAGTTTAAACGTTTATTTTACCATAAAAAAGAGCTGTCAAAACACGTTTCATAGTTAAATATATTCCCTTAGTGGTTCATTTTTTTTTTGCAATTTCAGGGATAAAGAAATAGACGAAGAAATCGAAAGGCAAAAACGGAAAAAGAAAGCTGCAACGTCAACGTTAGGGCCCTTGCCGGCGCCTAGTAATGACAAAAAATACAACGTCAGTATCAAATTAAAACAAAATCAAATACTTTTTTTTACATTTTTTTTCAGGTAAAATTTTGGTAGCTTTATAACAACATTTTTATGCTTTTACAGAAATCAGACGTTATACCAAGTCTACCCAAACCTAAGTCGTCAGTCAGTCCGAAATTGGGACGAAGCACGCCCACCATACAACCAGAAGCAAACAAATCCAACGGTTCCGCTGATCTTCTTGGCTTAGATACTACAAAACCAGACCAGAAACCAACCACAAACGACGACATCTTCTCAAGCTTCTTCTCAGCGCCACAAGAAAAACCGGCAGAACCCATTCCAGAACAGAAACCAGACTTAAAAACTGAGGAAGAGAACTTCTTCAAACAACCAGCGCCCACGGAGAAGGAAAAGTCCAAACTAACTAAGGATAGTATATTAGCATTATACAGTCAAACTCCATTAGTGAACCAGTTTAATCCGGTTCAACAGCAACAATTTCAATATGGTTATCAACAATCGGGTTTCAATATGGCCATGCCCAACGGCATGCCGAACCAGATGAACCAATTTCAGCCGATGAGTGGACAATTTCAACAGTTTCCCCAACAAATTCCTCAACAAATCCCGCAACAAATCCCTCAACAAATTCCTCAACAGATCTCACAACAAATGCCTCAACAAATGCCTCAACAAATTCCTCAACAAATGCCACAACAGCAGTTTCAAACTAATCCATCAGTAAATCAATTCTTCAACCAACCTTTATCACAGCAGTTTGGTAATCTTAACTTAAGTCAAGGGTTTTCTAATGCTTTCCCTAACAGCAATATAGCCAGCAACTCTACATGGCAATAAGCCACAAGACAGTTTGTCTGTTAATGACAATAAACTTAAAGTTTGGTCTTGGTTCAGTCCGGCTAATAACTTAATTTCATTTAATTTGTCTGCACTCAAACGTTAGTCCGTTTCGAACTACCCGTGGTTCTGGATATTAAGGTGTATCTTTATGCTGTGACATACGTAATTCTCTAATACGGCATATAAGTTGAACCCGGATGACAACTGTTAAAAATGACAATCAAACTTTCTAATGAACATCCTGCATGATTCTTGAAATATTTATTCCATCCAGTTGATGAGTTTCATAATATTCAAATATCGTTTTTGCTTGTCTATGTGAAGTTGGATGACATATTGCCAAATTATAGAAAAAGTAAAGGTGATATAAAATAAATGGCTTAGCAAATATCATTAAACAACTCATTATGAGTGTAAATAGCTAAGCCTAGGTCAACTTATGTGCCTGGTTCTATATTATATAGTTTGAAGGTAAAAAGGTAAGTAAGTATACAAGGTGTCGATTTGATTGCATAAAATATAGGTACGGGGCTTATTGATCTCATAAAAGTAGATAAAACTGCCCTCAGTCTTTGTGAACCAAAAATTTTACAGCTTACACGATAACGACTCAAATAAGTTAATTGATTTAAGCCGTTCCTAAATAAGATGTGCGTTTTAGTATTTAGGAAAGAAAAGTTTAAATTCAAGTTAATAAATCGACATCTGTATATACTAATTGTTGAAATTTGAGTCATCTCAAAATGGCGTTTCCTTTTAAATGATTCTTATGAGTTATTTTAAATTCCCATCATATATTTTAATTGTGTACCTATGTTCTGTTAATTGAACTTTATTTTCGGTATTTACATGTTTAAGAAAAATTGTATGTATATTTTTGTCGCGTGATAATGCTTAATGTTATGTTTAAGTAGCTATTCGTGTCATATTTTGTTATTTAATTGTTTCACTTAGAAATAAATTAGTTACTTACAATTCGATGCAATGCATTACAATGAGACCAAGGACAATTTGAATATTATAAATATTTTTGTTTATGAAATAGATTTTGTATGTAATTGCACGTGCATATTTTTTTAATTAATTTTTTTTCGCGCCAAATAGTCTATGGTCAACTTGTAACGATTTGCACTTTTGCCAAGTATTATTATCATTCTATATTGGTTTTTCGTTTTTAATGTTAATATAGTCTCGTGTTCATAATAAACGACACAGATACACAATAGGGAAAAGCATTCTTAAATAATATTCAAGGTTTTTTTTGACAGCTATGCTTTTCTTGAAATATTTTCAACAAAAGTGTATTTGGGAGGGAAATGGACAAATGTAAAATTCATGAATAAATTATAGTTGCAAAAGCTTGTGTGTGTGGATGTTTCGTCTTGAATCTTGTAATCATAATATGAAATTATATTTTAATAGGAAATTTATTTTTAAGGCACCACTTTTTAAAAGTTTTATTTACACTGTTTGTGGTCGATATTTTTTTCTTCATTATATTATTTAATCATACATTTTGCCTCTGGCTTATAAAATGTTTTCAACTTTACATTATGGTGCAATTAACACATTTATTAATTATAATACTTAAAATTATTTTGTAATGAGTAAAATATAGAAATACTGAATGATTTTTTAATTACCCCTTTGTGTTACGAGCTGTGTTACTTTACGAGCGAGAGTTATTATATTAAAGGAGCTTTTCTATTTAGATAACGAGAATGGGAATGAATTTAACCTTGTAGTGAAGTGTGAACTATATACTTACATTATAATCTCGACAACATAATACATACATTTAAATTAAAATCTCTGCCGTATAAGACGTAAGATAACTACGAAGCCATAAGACTTATGGCTGAAGCTTTTATAAAATAGCGTTTTAATAAGGAAATAGCAAGTTTTTCCTCCCCACTCGATGAACACTGTTTACAGTGGTGTTTTCATTATTATTGATTATCTGATGTATTATAAAAACAGTACTAAACACTCAAGACATGCAAAAACTGCGTTTTAATCAATAGAACGATTTGGCTATTTTTGTACGAAAATTCTTCATTGTAAAAAAACAGTATATATGTATTAGTAGTTTGTATATAGATAACTGTTTTTAGCCGCTTCATATGAAAATAATGGCGTTTGAACAAATTTAAATGTGATTCCTACAAAATAATAAAAAAAACAAACATCGCTGATCACAACTAATTGGTACAACAAAAATAAATGTGCTTTATAGCGTTAATCATATTCTTTTCAGTCTGTTAATATTCTATTCTTGGTGAAATGGCAGTGCTGTGTTGCCACAATTTTGCCAAGTCTGTTAATATAGAGGAAATTATTTTTATCCTGTGTCAGTTAATTGTCAAACTAAAAGTTATTGTTATTTGTGGTTGTTTTTAAAAGTTTAAAACTTTTAACTTTAAGAAAAAATAGCAATTACGTTGTCTAATATTTACCCTAAACGTGATGGATAAATGGTGAGTCTTAAACGGTCTCGTATAATTTAATATCTTTTGAAACTGACGTCTTTTTCTACATTATTGGCCGCGACGTGATGTCCTTCATTTTTGTTTTCGCGCGCGCAGCCATGTTGACGGAACAGCTGTTATTATGCCTGTAGACAGGTTGAACGCGTCTTTTTTTATCGCATTATTCAAGAAAACAATGTGTGATTAAAAACAAATAGTAACGATGGAATGAAGTCAATGTGTTTAAGTGTAAGTGATTAAAGTGGTGTTTATCATGATAAACTAAAAAAAACAGCAATGGCTTGTGGAATTCATAGATGCGACAGTGATGTTTCACTATCTGATGAAGAATATGAAGCTAAATGGGGAAGGTTTTCCGACTGGCTGCACTGTATTTGTGTGGTTACGTTTGATTTGGAGCTGGGCCAGGCTATGGAACGTGTGTACCCTCCTGGGGTGAAACTTTCTGATCAAGAGAAAAGCAATATATGTTATTTAGCATTCCCGGACTCGAATTCAGGTTGCATGGGCGATACTCAATTTCACGTGCGACTGCGTTCACGTGCTCCACTGACACCGCAACAGTTGATTTATAACGAGGACAGTGAATCTACGCTTAGAGCGGATCCAACGCACTACTGGGGCTTCGTCTATTTTCGCCAAGTAAAAGATCCGACCTTGCCCCGGGGATACTTCCAGAAAAGCATTATATTGTTAACGCGATTACCCTTTATAAACTTGTTTTACAAGGTCATACAGTTAATAGCTCCCAGGCACTTTGAGGATGGGGATAGTAGCCTAGAAGCAGCATGCCATGATATTAACAGGTGGCCTGTGCTCAATGCAGGCCAGAACATTGTCCTACCTGTGCTAGGAACTGTTTTTCAGTCATACATACCAAATCAACTAACTGGGAAAGTTACAAGGTCGGACATTGTGAAACTAGTACACTCACCAAATGTACCACATGTTATGGTGTGCATTCAAGA
The DNA here is from genome assembly GCA_026213755.1 of Eurema hecabe. Lineage (NCBI taxonomy): Eukaryota > Metazoa > Arthropoda > Insecta > Lepidoptera > Pieridae > Terias > Terias hecabe. The sequence goes on along the minus strand of JADANM010000147.1, from coordinate 5,575,890 downwards.
TGTGAATGTATTTGATGCTCTAGCGTCTTTGATATCACATCTTCATTTGTTATGGGAGTTAGTTTTAACAGCAGAACCTATAGTAGTTATGGCAAGTTCACCGACTGAGTGTTCTGCACTGGTGCATGCACTCACACATTTGATTCAACCGCTGCCATATTCAGCAGAATACAGACCATATTTCACAATACATGACAGTGAATTCAAAGAATTTACTAGGAAACAGTTTAACCCACCTTGCGTAATATTAGGTGTGACCAATCCATTCTTCACAAAAACATTGCAACATTGGCCCCATACTATCAAACTGGGTGACTCAACTGCAATCAAAACAAAGTTACGGAAAGTAGGCAGTACTAAACATTTAGACACAGCACCAGGTGTGTATACACAGTATAAGACATATTTAGAAAAGGATAAAGCTATAATTAAAAAGTTACATAATGGAATGAAAACTGACCGGCCTTCGGAAGTTCAAACTGCAATGATCAAGAGGCATCTATCAGAGGTGACACATAGTTTCATGATACCTCTTGAAAGATATATGGCATCCCTAATGCCTTTACAGAAAAATATTTCACCCTTCAGGTCTCCTCCTGTGCCAAATCCATTTAATCCCGAAGATTTCTTTGCATCAATACATCAAGCGGGTCCACAACTTACGTCTGGTATCAAAGGTGACTGGATCGGTTTATATAAGCATTTTTTCCGTACACCAAACTTCAGCTCGTGGTTTCATGTTAGGCATAGAGATTTGACAAATAAACTGCATGCTTTGCAACTAGAAGCGTTAGCTGGGAGTGATTTAAAAACATGGTCTATTGGAAAGAAAGAGGTTGAAATAGTGGACATGATTCTTAAGCTGCGTGAGGTATTGAAAAAGAATCCTCCTGTAACTGATAATACACGGACATTGTTGGCACGTCGGTTAGACGATTTGAACTGTGTTCTTGAAGATGACATGAAAGCTGTACTGAATGCAGCGACGTGACATATGACTTGCTGCACCCAGGAAGTGAGAGGTTGCAGCAGCAATTGCAAATCTTATTTTAAACTCTCATACTTAAATTTTGTTCCATGTGTGTAATTGAACTTTGATCCGGCCAAAGCAAAGAACAGTGCAATGTAGTTATCGAAAGTTTTTAATTTAGTTATTTTGAGTTAGATACTCATTTCGGAGTTCATTTTTGTGTATGTATTTGAGAGTGTAGTGTTTTATAATTAAGGAGGTCCTAATGGCTATATAACATGTGTTATAAATTTCTAATGTACCTATATTGATATTGTCTTATGATTATAATTAATATCAGTGCACTGGTAAAAATAGGTAAATTATTATAAAATAATCTATAAAAATGCACTATGAAGTTTAGATAATTGGTAATAAATATTTCAATTACTAGGCTGTAATACTAAAAACATGAGTGAATAATGTTTGAATATATACACATAGTACACTTCCTCAACAAGCTTCCACTCAATTTATGATATAAATATTGTCGTCCTGAATAGTGTTATCAATGTATGATATTATATTATAAATAATTTCCTACTAACAATACTATTATGGAAAGCTGACAGATTATTTAAAAAAAATAGTTTTAAAATTAGATTATTGTTTGTCGCTAAATGTTTTGATGTAAATTGAGCACTTATTATTATTATGTAAGATATTTGATAATTTTTATTGAACTTATATCAGTTATTATTAATAATAATAAAATAAAAGAAAATTATTTTGTTACAATTTAAGTAAGGATACTCAAAAACTTAATTCAAATATTTTATTGACTTATGAACTCCAAAAATGTTATTTATCTTCAATTCAAGGTCTTTATTCTGGCCAATTGTAACTATTATAGATAATTAATATAATTACGCAAGTGTGTGGCTTTATATATCAAATATATAAGCACAATTTCAACAAGTTGCATCATTTTGAGTTTATAAAGTTGGAGTTAAATTATTCCATCTCAAAGGACTAAAATTCTCATCACAATTTTATGGTAAAAAAAAAATGTAATTACATTAGTTTAGAAATGTATTGTAAATATTTTTAGAATGTTTTAAGTTTTGCTCAATATTTGAAAACATGTTTAAATGTAATGCCTATCTCCACTATAACATATCTAATTATTGTTTGATTACATACCTACATATGGTTATGAAGAAAAAAAGGAATATTTTTTTAACAATGTGTATTGAATGTAAAGAATTCTTTTGTATGTACCTATTTGGAGATTTATTTTTATTGTCTAAATTAAATTTTTAATTGCAATTAAATTAAGGTATTTTTTAAAGGTCAATTTTGAATACCAATATGTTTAAATTGATGTACTATGTATATAGTTTATTTTTAATTTGACATGTTTTTTTTTACTGTAATAATTACATGTTTTATGCCGGAATACTGAAACGTAACTTAAAATTAAGTACAACTTATACCGGTCTGATCTGACAGTTCGCCATACAATTCTGTCAAAATTACGAGTCTTAAGGCGTGCTTAAATTTAATTTGCGTATGAGTATTTGGCCGTCATAAATTAGCAAAAATGGCCATTAACTCTTAACCTCTTTGTGAAAAATACTAAGGTAGATTAAAAGAAAAATAAAAGATAAATATTTAAACAAATTCTTTTATTAACTAATTGTGCTACCTGTTTCGATATGGAACATATGACCGATAACAGGACAACAGAACACACTAAATCTAGCCAGTATCGAGACATGGAGCAAACAAGTCCCCTACTTGAGAGATCCTTTGGTGCCAATTTAACATAACTTAAAATAACAGTCTATTTACAGAATTAACAATGGCAGTTGTGTAATCACATTCGCATATATTTTGCTTTGCTCCATATATTGTCGTTGTCAGTGAGAAGTGTGTATAATCCTGCTAACGTTAGACCAGCTGCTGCTCCGAGACCCATTGATTTCAAGCCAGCAGTACTTTTGTATAATACACCTGTTGCTGTCGCAGCAATGAAGGTGTTTGCTGTGTCTTCTTGGTCTCTCAACCACGTCACACCAAGAGCTATTGTCGAGTAGAATGATGCTAAAATACCCAAGGTACATCCAGTTGTTGTTCCTGAAAGATATTAATGATGAGACATTAGTCACTTGGTTTTATAGTTGTGTTAGAGTTTTAATAGTTGTCTAATTGTGTGTGTTTTCTTTAGAAAGAAATAAGCTACAATATTGTTATTGTAATTCGCACCACACAGTTAAAATGATAAAAATTATATAATGTATTAGTCTCAACTTCCTCATGCATAATAAAAGGATACATTCGATCTTAATGTTATGTATTTATTAATTTTTTATTCTTATAGATATTTCAATAAAATAAAATTACCACTTCTTTTGACTTAGAAGGATGGATGTGATTGTGTCCTATTTATTAATAGTACTATATTTATTGCACAATATTTTTGAATACAACAAATTACCTTGTTTCATAACATAGTTAATAAGCTGGGTTCTTCTTACTTTGCCGGTTTGGCCGGCTAAAGTTGTGGCTCTCAATCCTTTATATAAACCAGCCATTCCACCTAAACCTGCAATTTATTAATTGTAATACATTCTTTACACTTAAAAACTGGACAGTGTAAAATGATTTCATTGAAACCTGAGGTTGTTAAGTTATCAACCAAGAGGGATTTATTTACATATAGGCAAACTAAGGCTTGTTATAGCTTGATACAAACTTACTCATAAAATTTAATATAATTTAATTCATAGAGATAAAACGGAAACTGCATGGAAGAAATATTTTATTATACTATGTTGTTCTCATATTATTGGATTTTAGAATGTACTGCAAATGATAAAGTTTACCTCAATAGTATCAAATTGTAATTTACAGACGCATTTCATTCAGAAAATTTAATTAAATCCTTGTTATCATTAAAAAATAATTACGTTATGTAAAATTCAACTTTTAAGGTTATAATTTGCTTTGGAGTTCGTCACAACTAAACTTACCTGATCCGGTCATAAAGGACATTCCGATGATTGGTAATGCTACGTTCGATCGTTTAGCTGTCGATGCCATATAGCTTTCATCGGGATAAAGAAATTCTGGTTGCATCTTCGGAATATAGTTAGGGTTGAAGTTCAAATATGGGGAGAGGTTCGCACTGGCTTGATTGTTTTGTTTCTCATTTTTGTTAATAGGAAGTATGTCACCAAACAAAGACATTTTTGCTGTTAATACACTAAACTAAGTAAAAATCTAGTTATCGTTCGTGATTGAGAATCACGCAGAAATTTTTAAGGATTGAAGTGTCAAAAAATTTTATACTGTCAATTGTCATAGCAGGATTTATGTCAAAGTCATGTTTTAGTTGGTATTCGGTGTTGCCATTTTGTGTGCCACAGGTTTATGTTTTAAACGTTAGAAAAACGAAGTGAAGATTGAATTTAAAATAAACAACATCGGTTTATATTATCACTGCGATATTTTAAAAATAATAAGTACTACTTGTTGTAAAAATCTACAGGCGATTCTATGAAGACACATAATAACCTAATTATTTCTATTTACAGCGAGACAAGGACGCCTGAAGAGGCACGGAAAATAATTAAAATAGCAAAACTACATGAATCAGAGTTAACGAAAATCACTCAAGTTCTCAGATTTTCTGATCCCAGCAAACAGAATGAAAGTCTGAAGTTAATGTTGATCGATGATAATTTACTAAAACACATTGAAGGAGGAAAACAATTAATTTTTAAAGGTTAAAATAAATTAATAGGTTAAAATATTAAAACAATATAAATTTACTAAAAGTCTCATAAATGGTGTGATTCTTAATTTTTTTTTATTATTAATATTAGGTGACCAAGAAGAAAATGTTGTATTATGTACAGAGAACAAAACTTACGACGTCAAAGAGGCCGAGACATCTAACAGCCTCCTTTTAGTTCCCGATTTATTATTCGCAGCTTCCACAGGCCTAGATGAAACCCTCGCAAATAATTCAATAGAATGCGACTCAGATTCTTCCTTCGAGAAGTCCAATACGAGTCTAAATAAATCAACCGACTCCGATGACGGTAGACCGCCCAGAAGTATCCTCCATAAAGATGTAGTTTCGACATTTTTCACGTACTACGAATTGAAACCGTGTAAACCGCGGTTATTAAAGTTACAGAAGATTCTAGAAACAACGAAGTATTCTGGCGCAGAACTCGAATATGCCATAGATAAGACAAATTTATTGAGTTATGAGGGTATTTTCGATCAAGTACAAGCTTCAAGGGCGGAGTTGGATAGCGAATTACAAAGAATACAAGCTATAAATATAGATGGATATTACAGGCTTCTAGACTTTGATTACGAGTTCAGAGTTCTGTCATATATGCTAGATCTTATAGAAGAGAATTCGTGGCCTCTAAACAAAATATCTCGGGAATTAACTTTAGAAAGTTTGAAGGATCTCGTACCTGCATGTATATTGGAGGCAATGTTCGGTTTTTATACTTCAGAATCGATTATTGAAGACGACGTGCAATATTATGAATATAAACAGGATAAGGTCTGTAGGTTTTTGGCGCGAGTGCTGTTGAAAAGTGCAGGAAAGTTTAACCTATCTGAATTTATGCAAGCGTGGAGGGACTCTGTGCCGGAAGGAATGACCACTGATGTAAGTTTTTCGGATTTAAATTAACACTTAAATAAGTTAACCAATAGTTAGCTATTTTTTATATTTTTTCCAGTCATTGGTTTGTTTATAATTTGCGGTGCGTGGGTGCCCATGAGGAGTCAACTATGGGGCACGAAGAGAGTTTGGTGTGTTTTGAATTATGATGGATAGAAGTCCAATATATGTTAATTTCACATCCTATAAAATGTATACGTCATATACTGCATTGCATCTCGAACAATATTGAGAAAAAATCGGGTGGGGCTGTGCCGGGGCACACGGCCGTTGGTTTTAACGTGAAACGTCTATGTTAGCGAATCGCTTTTAATCCTTTCTCACACAAACTCAATGTCATAACAGCGAGTTGACTATATAAGTAAAATATTCACACCCTATTTTTGTTTCTAAGACTAATAGTTTTTTAATTATTAAGATACGATGATATAGACCTTTTCGTTACGGTCCATTTTTTAAACCTGATACCCGTATGTATGCCCGGCGTGATTTTAAAGACGTTTCACGTTAAAATATGTTTTCCAAGCACTTCTTGAATACAGAATAAATATGAAAAAAATCCACTTCTAGGAACGCCTTCTATCCGGCATAGCCATATTGGATAAAAGTAGTACGCCTCAAGTTATTTGGGGATTCTCTGAAAGCGATCTGCCGGAGAATATCAACGATAGGTTCAAGATACTGTTTCAGAGTAAAGCTAAGTGGACCGTGGATGAAATCTCACCATATATCCAGTAAGTCAAGAATCAAATATATCTTTATTCTACTGGGTTACTTATGGCAACACTCGAATTGTCATGATATCTATTTTTCCGTTATTTAATGAGTCTATACGTTCGATCCCCATACTGGGGAAATAAGTTTGTAAATTTGAAAGAAAATTACATATAAGTACATAATATTGATTTATCTTTAATCTTTTTGCTACAATACAAATTCTGCTTTTAGTTGGTCTCTCTAATAAATTAATAGACTATGTTTTCACTTTTCACCATGTCTTTTAATCATATTAAAAGCTGACACATTTATGTATGTATGTGTGTATTATTTTTGCAGATCATACTCCACAGAAAAATTGAACGTCAACGCGCTATTGACGAAACATGCGCGTGCGTCGACACAAAATGGCGTCCGAGTGTTTTCAGCTAAACATATGAAATAAATAGCAAAAAAATAAAAATTTAAAAAACTATAAAATAAGTAAATCTTTATTATAAATGAAGCTAAACTATTGGAGTGCATCTAAAAGATGAAAGAAGTATGTCCTTATTGTACTATTAATTGAGTAAGAATCCATTTATTTATTTATTTTTATATATTGGAAAAGGATAGTCAAACAAAAACTTCGAGTTGATAAAAAAACTTATTTTATTCATAAAAATACTTATTATCTAAATTGATTTCATTTAACCTAATCTTAAGTCTTAAATAACACAGCCATATTAAACACACGATGTTGCCTGATCTGATAATTAATGTTGCCATACGAAATACTTCAAATAAGAATTTATAGACACATGCATTCACAACTTTATAACCTATGGTTTAATTAAAGTATATCTTAATCAAAATATTGAAGTATTAAGTGATTTAAAATTTTTATATAATCTGTGAAGTCTTTGGTCTATATTTTTTGAATGTTCTTCTTGAGTGTCATCAGCTGATCCCACATTTCGTTCGGCAAATCTTCGCCTACCTCCTCTTTAAAGTATTTTTGTATTGCGTCAGCCTGAAATATAATTTTTAATGTCAGTCACAAAAAATGGCGGCCTTGTGTTGTACTTTCTTTTGTTTTGCATACAAATTATTCAATTCACGTCTCTATTTTTAAATTTATAAAAAAAAATGGTACACAGATTCTAATTTTAAGTAACAAGCCCTACCCTACATTTTACACCGAATTTACCACTTACAAAGTTTCATCCCCAAAATCAAAATCATCCAATCAACAATTTTTGAATGTTTATACATTGATTTCAATTGCATAAAAGCCATGTAAATAAAATATGTTCAGTTCAAGCGTAACCACTATACATACACATAGAAAAATCTTTTACTTAAATACGTAGGGGTTTCACACACACATAGACACAATTAAAATAACAAGTAATTATTATTAAAAAAACAAAATACCCGACTGCACACTAAAAAAAGAGTAATTATTTTTTTATCCCGTGGGACTTTTAGGATAAAATGTATCCTATGACACTCCCGTAATCAAGACAAATCTAACGATACCTCATACATCAAAATCCATCAAGCCGTTTAGGCTACAGGAGGTCACAAAGGAACAGACATACATACTTACATACACTCGAAAAACATTACCCTCTTTGGCAGTCGGGTAAAAACTACATACCTCCTTCAACCAAAACTCCTTCGGTATACTGAACAGCTCGTTCATGTTAATATCGCCCAAGTCGTTAACGTTCAAAGCGCCAGGTTTAGGCACGTGGCCCAGAGGAGTCTCGACATGACAGTCCTCATTGTCACAACGACGGAGGACCCAGTCCAGTACTCTGGAGTTCTCGCCGAAGCCAGGCCAGAGGAATTTACCCTAGAAAATTATTTATTTATCTTATTTATTCGTACTTTGTTGCAAGGCACATAATTAAAATTAGATTTTATACAATATAAGTAACAGGCGACATTATTACTTAAGAGTGATCTCTTCCAGACAACCCTTGATAAATACAGTAAAAAGTATAAAGTAATATTTTATTTTAATATGGTATTATTTGGTACTGTCTAATAATAATTAATTAATTCGTAAAGTATAATAGTTATAATTCTAATATAAAGATGTTATTCGGCTTTTTTTTCAATTTAATGATGCCATACTTAAAAATGTTTTTTAATTATTATTCTAAAAATATTCTATCTTATTATAAATAACACTTTAATAATACCCTATAGAATTTATCCAGGCAGACAACAGAACTTTTTGAATAGTATATAGTATATATAAGTACTGGTTGAATATAAATTAATAAAAAAAATAAATGAAATACCTGTTGATCCTTCCTGAACCAATTGACGTGGAATATCTTGGGCATGTGTCTGCCAGCTTGCGGCATCGAGAGCCAGTGGCGGAGATACTCCCCGAAGTTGTAGCCGAAGAACGGACGCATCGCGAACGGGTCGTGCATTACTACTTTACCCTGTAATATTCGAAGTTTGAGTAAGCTGGTAATTTCATTGACTTGAATGTCGAAATTTTTTATATGGGTAAGATTTTTAGCTCCTAACATGAAAAAAGCTACTTTCATCAATAATATTATACTATTTCTATTATTAGTATGATTCTTGCCCCAAACGGTCATACCAAGCACCAATGTACCTTATATCATGGAGATTTTAAATTGGGGAGTTAGGAGGCTTTAATCTTGAAGTATGATCAAAACAACTTTTGGTACTTATATTTTGTAATGTAACATACTTATGAAATCGTTATTTTTATACATATGTTTTCTGTTTGTGTTGAATAGGCTATGAAATTTTTATATTTGAACATTATATAGAACGTAATTAAAGGGCCTCTTTTTAGATATTTAACCAAGTCCAGAAGCAAACCAAATGTAGAGTATAAAAACATAAATCTACTTACAGCATGCTCCGCAGCAGCTGTAGCTTCAGATCTCATACTAGCTCCCATGAACACTCCATGAGCCCAATCCCTCGCTTCCACGACCAGAGGAACTCCCTCAGGCCTCCTTCCTCCGAGGAGTATGGCTGATATGGGCACTCCCTCTGCACTCTCCCATTGTTCGTCTATGGTCGGACAGTTGGAGGCTGGCGTGCAGAAGCTGGCAACATTCAAATTGACATTTATAAAACGTATTTGACATGTGTCAAGTGAAAATGTCCATGTGTCTGAAAATTCGCCAGTTACAAACTTAAATTGTATACAAAAAAGAAACTTTATGATTTTACTTTAAATTTTGTAAATATCAATCTACATATATTATGTATATATTCTTTGATATCCAGTCGATAGCAAAAGTATGATAACCGAGAACTTAAAATGTGTTGCCTTTATTAAAAAAATACTAATGATATGATCATTTTGTTTTTGTCTCGTCACTTATTTATAGATTTTCGGTAATTTGTAATGTTGACAATACTCTTATTTTTTTATAAGTTATAATAGTTTCAGGTCATATGTAAACATATACGAAGGTAACAAACTTAACCCTCCACTGCTTACCGTGAATTAGGATGCGCAGCGGGGGCCTTCCCGTCCCACAGTTGTCCCCTCCAGTCAACAAGCCCAGTCGGCGCGGGCCCCATGCCCTCCCACCACACACCCCCGTCGCTCTCCGCTACGTTCGTGAATACTGTGTCTTTGAATACTGATGCCATGGCTATCGGGTTGGTTGATTCTGACGTGCCTATAAAAAAGTCATGATAAGTTGTATGAAAAGAGTATAGCAGCCTGAATCGCACTGATGGTATTTGTTTGAGATTTCGAATTTATAAAACTTTTTAATATAGAACCATAGGGGCGTAACGGCCAGTCAGTTGTTCGACTGTTCGAGGATCCTTACTTTGGTTCAGAAAATGGTAATATCATTTCTTCCTCTTCAAGAAGGTTAATTTTAATGAGCAAAATTTTAGTTTTAAAACGGCAGGGCTTATTTAGCAAATTTTATAAGACAAAATTTTTATATTAATAACGACATCGATTATGCACTCTCTTTGTCTCGGGTATACATAAATTTTAAAGAATCATGCAACACTATATATATTATGGAAGCAGTTTGTCTTGTTAGTTGTTAATAGCAACTACTTTAATTATTTTTTACATGTTTTTGTAACCTAGTTAAATAAAAATATATTTGTTTTTGACTTACCAGGAGCGACTCCAAAGAAGCCATTTTCCGGGTTTATGGCCCGTAACACCCCATTCTTGTCAAACTTCATCCAAGCTATATCGTCCCCTACGCATTGTACGGTGTACCCGGGAAGGGTTGGGGTCATCATGGCCAGGTTGGTTTTACCGCATGCTGACGGAAAAGCGGCAGCTATATACCGCTTTCGGCCTTTCGGGTCGGTTATACCCACTATCTGTAATTTAGGGTTAATTTACGGTTAGAGTTTATGACTCCGTCGTATAGAACGATAGAGACTTAATTAATTTTTTAAATATACGTAAATTTCATAATTACACTTGAGTTTATATATTCGTATTATTTATAACCTCATACTCTCAATAAACTTAGGTTTATAAAACTAAAATATAAAGAAGCTTTAATACTCAACAAAAACCATAAAGTTATCGCATTCTAATAAAATTTACTATGAATATTAAATCTCAAAATATTCTCAATATCAAAGTAATTACTGGCATTTATTACAGTTTAGCTTTATTTTTGAAGAAATAACAGCAAATCGAACAAGAAGAACCTGATGTTAAGTAACCATAGGTCCTAATTAGTCCTTATTTTTAAGATATTTTAAAGGTTATATTTTTTTAATCCAAAATAAATCTACTTACCAACATGTGTTCCGCCAACCAGCCCTCTTTCCTAGCTAGCACTGAACCGAGGCGCAGAGCGAAACATTTCTTTCCCAAGAGACTGTTTCCTCCGTAACCGCTTCCTATTTTCATCAAAAATTAATATAATCTAACTTTTATAAGGGGAGAAGAATGAGAATGAGAAGAGTCCAAATATTTCTATACAAAATACTTAAATGATTTTATTTGAGTATTTATAAAATACGAATTATAAAATACGACTTATATATGAATATAGTGCTAGTTCGTCAACTTTTGACAAACTAATTTGACGATAACTATTATAAATTACAATAATCTATAATATAGTATTATTATAAAAATAAGGAAAAAAACTAAATCACTTTAGAAAAGCAACCCTATCTCCTTTCATGGTAAGCTACCACAGCTTTAAAGACCGGATAGTTGGCATTTTTATTTTCAAAAAGTGCCTTTCAATATCATGCGCCCTGCATTTCATAGGTAAGTATTAGTATAATAAGGACATTTCTTATAACTGAAATTATACATTTAAGACTACGTACCATAACTAACGATCTCATTATCAGCGGGTCGGTGTAGAATGATAGTATTTTTGGGGTCACAGGCCCAACCCTTCACTGTTTGATTTCGACCCACTGAGTGAAGACAACGCACGAAACTCTCGTCTTTCCGAAGGGCTTCAAGTACTGATGCTCCTGTTTAAACATATATTTTAGTTACAATTTATTACATATAGACTAACACATTCATTTCATTTCATTTCTATCAGAGTTTCTTGCCGGTTCTACTCTGCAGAAACTGCCTTCCGAACCGGTGGTAAATGCTTTGTAATACTATGACGATTCAAAAGTGTTACTATATGTAGCCTAGTTGTATAAAGACATGTTTGACTTATATGTTTGTGCCAGTGTGTAGAGTACAAGAGACTATTTTGAATCGCGCTAACGATTAAATTTATTCAGAAATACTATAAAAGTCTCAGTATTGAAGATTGTCGTCTACTGACCTGTTAGTTGGAATTTTTAGTAAAGAGTGGTATATTCTGTGTATATAATATAGTAGTACATATAATATAGGTGACATTCTGTGGAAGATTCTATTTTCGCTATAAATTACGAGAAAATTAAAAACATTTTACTATATAATAATAAATTCTTACCGATTCTCGTCATAACCCTCATGGAATAAACCACATAGGGAGAGTCGGTAATTTCCACTCCGATCTTCGACAGAGGCGACCCCACAGGCCCCATGGAGAAAGGAATCACGTACATTGTTCGTCCTGGGTAAAAAGAAAAAAAAATACCCAATAAATAATCTGTGTTGTCCGTTTAAAAATTAAACCGGCATAATTATAATAATATATTCGTATTTTACACATGTTATTAATAATCTAAAGTATAATTATAAAGCTAAAGAAATTGTTTTGTTTGAACGCATTAAATTCGACAGCTAGGTACTACGCTGGTTCGAATTGAGAAACTTCGACTATTTAACATTAAAGTGCGACCAATAGGAGCAATGTATGTAAAAAAAAACGTGAAAAATGCCCATATTTCCATATCATATTCCACCATCGCGTGTGTTGCGTAAACGTTAATAGTCTGTAAGAAGTTAATATAATAAAGGGTAAATAAATAAATAAAAATAAATATTACCTCGCATACATCCCGGAAATCGTTCAGCGACAGCCCTATCGTAATCTCCAGGGGCTATATAGTTGCCCAGAGCGCTCTTCTGCCCCGCGCGAGCTATCGGAACTACGTCACGTTCCCGCTCAGAACAGATGAATGTACGAGACTCTACACGCGCCACGTCCGCTGGGTCCGTGCGAGCTAGCCAGCTAGAAAACGTTCAAAATTTGAATAAATAAAAAAATGAGGCGGACTGACTAACTGGTTAGTTATAAGTAGTAATTCCAAATTTGAATTTTAATATTTTTTTAAGGGAACGAAAT
>JADANM010000147.1:5549497-5562670 GCA_026213755.1 Eurema hecabe | reverse complement strand
TTGTTTTATCTATACACAACTAGACATTGGCAAAATTGTGGTAACGCTGCATTGCCATTTAACCAAGAACAAGAAGAAAAATATGGACCATAGACAATAGACCAGAAATTATTGGAACATACTGATATTAAGACATACGTCATTCTAATTTTAATAAAATTTTAAAGATGAAATTACATAATTCTAATTACAATTAAAGGACAATTGTAGCTATTAAACTGGTAGGTATTAAACAGTTTAAATTTCTAATTTTGGAGGAACATAGTATATTATTTGTTGCTTACCAATTGTCATACTTGGGCAGGGGTTTGATGGTGCCCTGCGCTTGCATGAGTTGCAGAAGCGCAGAGGCCTCGGCATCAGACCCATCGCACACGTGCACGTGCTCCGGCTCGCATAACGCAGCACTGCGCTCTATGAAGGCGCGAACCTGAGTCAATTTGTGCGATATTAATTTTAAGGAATAATATTCAGCAAGCTTTTTTTAACAGCGCGTCGCCATCTGTCCCTAGTTATGGAAAACTTGAGTTCTGCGACTAGATAACAAATATTTTATACCTATTTTATGGTTCATTCTTACATAATATGGTGAAATCCCAGCCAAAAAGGTAGGTACTTCAGCTAGGAAAAGTTTTAGTTATGGCAATAAAAGAACAGAGAACGAACTATATGTATTTTAAAAATGCATACACAATAAAGCTATAGTAAAATGTAAATTTCGAAACGCTGAAGACCTATTTGATGGTATTGTAAAATTAAAAATTATATATACCATTTAATTAAACTTAAAACTGCCATACCTTAGGTGTAAGGGCAGCTATTTGTGGGCTAAGCTTGTTGCCTCGGAGGGCAGTTTGGTGCGCCGCTCGACTGCAGTTGAGCGCTACTTGAGCGAACCTGGGCAAAATTTACACGATTACATAATATACTAGCTGTGCTTCGCGGTTTTACTCGCGTAGTTCCCGGGGCAATACCGGGATGTAAGCTATCCTATCTCTCAAGTTGGATCGAATTGCACATGGTGTGCGAATTTTATTATAATCGGTTTAGTGGTTTAGGAGTCCATTCAGGACAAATATTTATATATATTAAAGATGTATAGAGTAAACATATTCGAGCAAAGTCTATATTATAGACGAAAGAAAAGATATTATCTCTGTTTTCGTGTAAGAATGTGAATTAAATATTAATAACTTTTCACATCGAATCGTACCTAGTTAATGATTTTATTGGTTTAACAGTGTGGCAGAGACTCCAAAAGAACACCGACTGGCGACTATAGATATTAGATATTGCATTTTATAGAGGAAACTTTTTGAAATAACTGTATCGATTTTATTGTTTTTTTTCTATGCAGACAATGTTAATTACGACGTAAGAAATAGAAATAAATTACATCAGGTATATTGACTCTTGTTTTTTGATAATTGTCTTTTTATCTATTTCAATTAAATATTGTTGCTCTATTGCTTTAATTTATTTTATTCTAATTGACAATCAATATATGTAAATGATTAAATATTATAATTAACTACGTCTTTTATATAAGTTGTCTCGTCCGTATTGTGGATTTTGAACCCTGGACATAGATAAAATATATAAGATCCGTTTCAACGTCCTTACATAATATATGTGTTCTACTTAATTATTTTGATAACGCAAACTAGATTTTTCAGGAACATGATGTTATAGAGGTTAAAAATGTATGTACGAAATACCTATTTCGTCATATTAGTACATAATAATCTTTGTGTAAAACAAGTTTCCAAAGCAAATTAAAAATGATATTGGGCTCATAATTTTTAGAAATAACTTTTAAACAGATAGTCTTGTTTAATAAAATAATAAAAATAAAAAACTTACTCCGCTGTCTTCTTTATAAAATCTTCAGGGATATTTTTCAGGTGCAACATCGTGAATTAAAAATAATAAATTATTTAAAAAAAAACAATTGACTAGTCGTATAAAAAAATTTAAAACTATTTCAACGCAAATAAAGTCACTAAATTTTATCCAAATTGCTGAAGCTGAATAAGAATATTAACCACTTATAGAATTTGATTCTATCACCCATTTATTAATATAAAGGTTTCAAACGTTATGAAATGTTTGATATATTTACGCGCGCTTTATACGCGGGAGTGAACGCGTCGCGCGCTGTGATTGGCCGAGAGCGCGGGCGTGCCGCTGACGTCGTGTTGCGTCAGCGCCATTTTATATTACTGTCATTGTCACTAACTGTTTTGTTTGTTTTGTAATAGAAAAACAATAAGAAATGCAACGCAAGTAGTTTTGTTTATTGATATTTATTGAATGGAGAAGAAAATTACTTTAAGTGGATATGGTAAACAATATTATTACGATCTATGTTTTTATTTGTGCAGTTTAAGCTTAGTGGTTAATGATGAAATTTTGGGTCGGTAGCTAATGGTGAATTGTCATATAATGTGATCTTTGCAATTCAAAATGATATATTTTTAGTTTTTACATAAAATATTATTGACATGTTCAAGTGTTAAAACTATTGGTAATCATCAATATTAGGGGAAAACACTTTAAATTTGTTTTTAAATCGATTTTCATGACTCAATTTTAGAATGTTTTTAGAATATCTTATGTCTTTTTTTATTGAAAGGATGTACCTATTTTGTACTTTATACTTTGAACACTAGATGGAAAAAACAAAATAGATTAATTACTAATGAATAATGAATATCGCAGAAATAGCTCTTATCTTTTTAATTTAAGTGTTTTGATATAATGTTATATAAATGTAATGGTGATAAAGTTGTATTCAATACGAAAATACTTTGAGTTCGTGGCAATGAAATAGGGTCTATTATTTCGTCAGCCCTGGAGGTTGTATTGCGTCAGAAATGTGAATGTTCAATCTTCGTGTTTATTTATTGCATTTTGGATCTATACATTTCGAAATAGGTACTTGTTTGACAGTACTTTTGACATTAATATTAATTGTGCGATTTTTCCCGCGTGATTTTCGTTCTCCTCAATTACGTGATATAAAGTATCCCATGTGTTAAACTTCTTGTTCGTCGTCGTTCTTCGTTCGTCGTGTTCAATCTTCAGGCAAATTTATTAAATAGTTTTTACGTGACAGGCCAACAAACACAAACATTACAAACTTTTCCATCTAGAGGTAATAAATGTTAAAGATTTGTTGGTTTCAAGGTTCTAATACCAAGAACTACGGGTCTCATTTTGAAAATTCTTTTGAGTATATTAAGTTCGTATTAATGGGAAATGTAGCCTTTTATTTTAACATTTTACCAAAGTACAGGGTTACTAGTATATAAATGTAAAAGGGGAACCCCCGACAGCGTCTAGTTAAAAAAAATTAAACGATTGCAATAATGACTAATTACGCTTTCATAAATAAACTAATTAGTTAATCATTACTGCGGAATTTTACGATTACCCCTTTATATACAGGACCTAATTAAATAATTAGTTACATTTTATAATAAGCTTTATCTAAATTTTAATTAACTTCTTAGAAGAAAATACACTTTCATTTATTGAATGCTTTTTATAATAACACTAGTTGCCCGTGCCCACTTCGTTGGACATTATGTTAAAAATCCTTTTTATTTTTTGGTTTTTGTATAATGTATGAACTCGGCAAAAATGTGGCTTTCTATTGGTGAAAGAATTTTTAAAATCGGTTCAGTAGGTCCCCTTACATATTACCCCTTACAATTTAACAAACACACAAACTTTACTTCTTCTACCTATACAGAAACTTATAGATTAGGTAAAATCGGTATACCTATTAATTATATAAATCACTAGCTGACCCGTGCCCACTTCGTTGGTCATGTTTATTATCCTTTTCGGTTTTCTATATAGCTTATGACACTCAGCAATAACGTGGCTTTCTATTGGTAAGATAATTTTTAAAATCGGTTCAGTAGATCCCGAGATTACCCCTTACAATTTAACAAACACACAAACATTACTTTTTTATAATATTAGTATAGATTTAGATAGTATTTGCTTTATGCTATGACGGGAGAGGTGTAGGAGTTTATTCTAATTAGGTAGGTATTTAACTGAGCTCTTTAAATTTCTGTGAATATTTCAAGCGTTATCAATTTTAAGCGAAAATAAACAAAAAATATTTTTCTTATTCCGTTTTTTAGTATTTGTTCCAATAGCAGTTACAAAACTCCATCATCTGTGAAAATTTCAATTATCTGGCTGTTATGGTTTATAATGCAACCGGGTCATAGATGAACGGACGGACAAAATAATACCTAAAAGGGTAGTTAGACCAATTACAATCGATTTTTATCTTTTGGAAGGAATAAAGTAATTAAAAAAAACATAAAACAACCTCAAACTAAAAAGAAAAAAAATACGTTTTTTATTTAGTATAGGTATGTAGAAATGATTTCATAAATTAAATTAATAAAACAACAAAAGAGTTATCAAAATCAGTCTATAGACGACAAAGCTATGTTCGCACAAACATAAAAAGGCATAGACTTGAGAAACCTCCCCATTTTTTAGAGGCGATTCAAAAGAAAAATACGATTGGCTTTAGCGATTATTTATGGCATAATGTTACCAGTTACCACCAGTAGAAACTCCTTCGCAGTTGCCGCTATCAGATAAAAAAATACATTATATAAAGATAACACCATATTTAAGTGATTATTATGACGCAACAACCTATTCTTAGAAACATAATTATTGGTATCAAAGGGCGGAAGAGTACTGTCTTGTTATTATTTACTTTTGTTTATATGTTTATGTTTACATCAAATGGTCATACTTTATGGATGATTAATAATATTATCTCTGGTTTAATTCCCGTTTAGTCGAGATTGGTATAGTAGAGGTTTGGTTGGTAGAAATCTGATATAATTCATGGTTATTTAACCGAGAATAATGAGTATTCTGAGAGAATTCTTCCCACTTAAAACGGTCTAGTTTAGGAATTTTTTTTTATATTTATTTTAACTTCGTCTTAGCTTCTCCTTGCCCTATGGACTGAGGTGGACTGTTGTTGAAACTCCTATATCGGACGAAAAACCCACATATTTATTAGATTTTTAATATGTCTATTTGATTTTAATGATTCGTTTCATTTGTTTCTATAATGTATTAAAATTTATTATGTATTAATAAAAAAAAATCTTACATTTTGTCTACCAATAAAAGTAATATTATATATTTTTTAATATACTATCTATCTATAGTGAAGATACATTACCTAATGAAAGATATGCGTGAAGTAGTAATTGGTTACCTCAACTGAAGCAATTTTTATAGTTAAAATGTTTTATTTCTACAACATGGGCACGAGTTGTCATGGTGATCTACTAATCCGCCAGTAACCGGTTGGGGCGGGGCGCCCAGATATTTTAATGTCAAAACGAGTTCTGATACGGTGACCAAAACAAGTGTGATATTTATTCAATAATAAGATAAAGAATTGGTTACAAATATAAACTAGTTTGTCTTTTTTGGCGGGAGTCTAAAGTTCGTCTGCGTAGTACCTAAGGGATTATTTATATGTCAGAAAAAGGAATATAAAATAGGATTCAGGCTATTTTAAATTCCTTATTTTAAGCATTACCATTATTCAGCTTTGCATAAGCAAACAAACAGACCTACCTTTAGGAAGGTCTGAAGATGTTGTTACATCAAATACACAAGAAAACACGAGATGTGTTTTCTTGTGCACATGGCACAAGGCGATTATAAAAAATTATTAAAAATTACTATTTTGAATTTTTTTTCACCCTTTTGCATAGCGACACAAGTACCTACTTATGACCAAAATTAGAAAAGAAGAGAATAAAAATTAAACTAATGGAATTTGTCAAGAAAAAGTATTTCTGCAAATATTTTCACTTAAGTACAGGATTACCAGGTGTCATATGGGGTACTACTTTGATGTAACGGTATATTTGGGTCTAACGGCATAACTACTGCATAAATTATATTGTATACTAGCTTTTGCTCGCGACTTCGTCCCCGTCGATTTCTTTTTCCATTATTTCTTCGCTCCTATTAGTCGCAGCGTGATTTTATGTAGCCTAAAGCCTTCCTCGATAAATCGTCTATTCAATAAATAAATAATTTTTCAATTCGTAGTTCCTGAGATTAGCGCGTTCAAACTAACAAACAAACTCTTCAGCTAATATAATAGTATAGATGTATCAAAGTCCAATATCAATCAAAGCAAGGATATATTTCATAGAAGCAAGCTTGTATGTATGAGTTGTTACGAGTGTTTAATAGATCATTTGTCTATTGAAAGTAAACTATTTTGATAAAAATGGCGGTTTACGTCATTCCGTTTAGTAAGCGTATACATACAACGCAATATCTAGAAATACGTGTTGTCAATATTATTAAAAGATACTTCCTATATTACTAATTTGCAAGACAATTTCTTTGTTAGCCAGCTAGCCACCTGCCTTCAAGGTCACGTCTCCTGGTGAGACCAGGAAGCTACCTGCGTCATGCTTGCGTTCACATATTTTGATATACATATAGAACAATTCTTTGTGTTTAATAATTAGATCCAAAAAAGGTAGTAGGTTAATCAAAGGACATAAGATTTTCTAAATTTTGGAAAACTTTTTTTTATGTAAAATATTACATATTTAAAAGAACTGTCATGACATGGGTTGCTATTGGCAAAAAAACAAATTCAAAATCGTTTACCTAACACGATTCGATTAAATATTAATACTAAGTACATAATCCATCATTAACAAAGTATCAGCTAAAGGAGTAGGTACCTATACAGAAACTTATAGATTAGATTAAATCGGTATACCTATTAATTATATAAATCACTAGCTGACCCGTGCCCACTTCGTTGGTCATAATGTTTATTATCCTTTTCGGTTTTCTATAAAGCTTATGACACTCAGCAATAACGTGGCTTTCTATTGGTGAAATAATTTTTAAAATCGGTTCAGTAGATCCCGAGATTACCCCTTACAATTTAACAAACATTAACTTTACTTGTTTATAATATTGGTATAGATTGTTACATACTATAAAACAAAGTCGTTTCTATCTGTCTGTCCCTATGGACAGACACATAACAATACATTTAAGCATATCGATATGCTTAAATCTTTAAATCTACGGAACTAATTTTCATGCAAAATTTTATCAGATAGAAGGTTTATGTGTATAATACATGCATAAATGCAGGTAGAACGACGGAGCGTGATTAGTTTCATCTTAATGGTCCACTATTTAATTAAGACATTGCAAATATCGTGAAAGATTGAGGAAAATAACCAGAGGTTATATCCCGGCTCAGGGTTCAAAGATTGCCAGTCAACATTATAATTAAAGTTATATTAATAAACTATATTTAATCGACAACGACTTTCAAATTTGGCATAGTAATGAAATAAAGATAAGATAAATATCTACGTATATTCTGGGAACTGTTAAAAATTTTTTAAAAACTATTTACAGCACTATATTGGTTATGGGCTGGCGTTTCTCTTATCATCAGGAGAGCGTCCAGCTCGCCTCACCACTTCATAGAATAAAAAAAAAATCGAAATTGGTAGGTACGTGATTAGAAAAAAGAGTC
The DNA here is from genome assembly GCA_026213755.1 of Eurema hecabe. Lineage (NCBI taxonomy): Eukaryota > Metazoa > Arthropoda > Insecta > Lepidoptera > Pieridae > Terias > Terias hecabe. The sequence continues at coordinate 5,555,076 of JADANM010000147.1, read as the reverse complement.
AGTTCGACATTCTATTCTTAAAAATCGTTTTACTAATAATTTATGCACACTTTCATACACATTGAAGTGCCAAAGTTATAACCGTTCCCTCTAATCTTAAGAAATGGCGTTAGCTATCCTTAATAATGAGAAGCTTCAAAACTAGCTACAAAACAATTTTGGCTAATATATGGATATTATCGAGAATTATTTAACTTTTAGATAACATTTAAGGTCGGGTTGATAGAACTATGGTTATAAAATGTTGTGTCTAAATTTTTTATATTATTAAGACGATATATATATATAAAAAAAAACAATAAACAGGTTCTTCTGTGATAAAATTAGATGTATTTATCGTTAAATAATTGGTTTAATTAAATAAAAAATTTAGACATAATTTTTTTTCATCGTGTTTATACACGATTTCCCTTATTAAAGATAATACAAAAAATAAATAGTAGACATGTCAAAAAAACGCGTGCTATAATTATTATTAACAATGCTAACAGTTGCCAAGGACATTAATACTGGCTTTAGATAAATAAAATAAAAAAATAGTCTCGATTGGCTATCAAATATCAACATAATATGTATGTATAAGTAGCTATGTTGATAATATCATGATGCAATATGGGCGCGCGGCCGTGCCTCCAAGATAACGCGACCTTTGATCCAAACGAACAAATATATAATGTATAATGTTTACAAAACAATAAAACCCGTAGTGTATTGACTTGCATATTTAAGAATGATATAGATTATGTAGGTACAACACTTTTAAGACTTCTGTTTTCTATGTAGCTAAGAAGAAACCGTCTTTGTTCATACTTCACGTGACATATTTTATATAATCATCAGATAGTATAAAAAAGCCGGTATGTACGCTTAAATATTAACTACGCAACTGATTTTGATGCGGTTTTTTTTAAAGATACAGTGATTTAAGAGAAAGGTTTATATGGTATAATACGTGCGAAGCCGAGGCTATTCACTAGTTTAATATTGTGTTGACTTACCTTTTTGATATCCGTGTAATAAAATACACCATCTTGATAAAAGTCTGCTTTTAATTATTACCTGTAAAAATAAAAATACTCATTACCAATAAGTATAAGAAAAGCTTTCATTTCTATGTCTCTATATTGCATTGTAGAGAAAAAGTATTATTCATAAAATGTTCTTAAAAGTAAAAATACATATCGGAGTAGATAGACGAAAAGAATAATCAAGATAGTGAAAACTATTTCAATATTAGTTAATTAGTCGAACCTCCTTGGTTTATTAGAATGTTTAAATTCATACTTAAAGAATTGTGTGGAATTTATCAGTTGCTATAAAAAACGTCAGCATTGTGAAAATTACGATATTGGATAATTCTTTATCAAGATTATTATGATACTCTGAAGTTTTACTTATAAACAACCTAAGAAACAGCCTTCATAAGGCAAACAATCACCACATCAGTCTCTGCGACATACATAATGTGTTAAGAATCAATTTAATATTAAATTTCAAATTTGAACGAACTTCCGTTCTTACCTAAAAAAAAATTAATAGAAATATTCCTTCCATTTTTTAAAGACGTCATTTCGGTTCAACTCAAATATTTACGAGTTAAAATATTACTCCGAATAAGAAGAAACCCTTTGAACATTGTGTCGACAATCCTACTCAAAGTTAATAGCACTGTGTAATTTAATGAGCGCTCAAAAATTATCAAATTTTCCGTTTGTTATATTTTGAAGGTATCTTTCTTAAAACAGAGAATAAGATGATCCAATACTAGGGAATACGGATACTATTAGGAGAAATAAGTTTTTTTTCTTAGTACGTTTAATTTAAGGGAGAGGCATATGTTCAGTAATTGACGCCATGCGGCTGAGACGACGACGACGACGTTTATTATGTTCTAATGAAACAAGACAATTAATAAACAAATGGTATACGGCCAAATACTCATACGCAAATTAAATTTAAGCACGCCTTAAGACTCGTAATTTTGACAAAATTGTATGCCGATCGGACCGGTTTAAGTTGTACTTAGATTTAAGTTGCGTTTCAGTATTCCGGCATTAGTGTCTGAAATGTCATGAGTGCTAAAAAGGTCATATAAGAATTATGTATAATAATACATATATTATGTAAGTCTATAATAATAAAACAAACATATATAGTCTAGTGGGATTGTACAGATAAATAAAAAAAAAGTGTCTAAACTCCCTGTTAAAACTACGGAATGAAAATTTTCTGAAAATATGTATATCCATAATGTATATAAAAATGTGTTGGTAATTGCATAACTCTATAACAGCTGAACCGATTTACATAAGAATTGTTTTTTTAGAATACTAATAATCATAATAATTATAAACATTATTGTCTTGGAAATTCGAGGGGCACGGATAGTTATATAATGCAATACTGAAATACACCTTAAAACTAAAAATAAAAATACAGCAAATAGTGTTTCTTCCTTATCACTATTACTCCTGGAAATAAAGGGATATATCCTGGATATAGCAGTTGTTTACATATTTAACCAAACATTCGGTTTTATTAAAAATAAGTAGGAATTATTTACATAACTCCTATACGATAAATATATACATATCATCTCGACCTCAACTTTAAAATAAAACATTTTGCTAGCCATAATGTTTAATTTTAGATAATATTTATCAGTATGGGGTTGAATTTTATAGCCTTTTGAACTGAACTGATCTGCCATTATGTAGTTTGATAGTTGGTTTTCAAATAAATAGTGATTGCGTGATTTAGCTGGTAACATTGCAACAGTCAATTGGGTATTTGTCAATTTAAAGTTCCCTTAGGAGTTTTGGCGGGAATCGTGCGGCGTCTATATGTAATCTCGATTGAATATTCCTTTTTTGGTGCATAAAGTAATTTAATGTATGATTGTGATAGTGTATCATGCAGTAAACTAGCTAATAAGTGTCCAAGAAATGAAGAATTCATTTGAGAGCGCTTAGTAGCGCCGTTCCGATTGCTCCAAGATTCGTCGAGGTTCTTCGTAAAGCTCACTATCACTTTACGAAGGGCAGAACGAAACGACTTACTGACTGGACTAAAGACGACTTGATGACGATTTTACTTGACTCATATCGACTTTTATCTTGACCACGTTGCCTCTTATTACATTGACATTGGCAAAAAGCTAAACGCTAATGCCATAATATAAGAAAGAAAGTTCCCTTACTTTCCGTACCTAAGTATAAAACAAGTCTCTATTACAAACATTGTGCTGGCCATCCTAGACAGTCTCATAAATAAAAAATAAACTGTAAAAAATTACATAAAAGTGTAATTTTTCCCCTATAGGTAATTCAAACTAAATATTTAATTAACAAAATAAAATAACATAATATGTAAGAGCGTCCCACTTAAGTTGTAACATAACGCTTAGCCAGTCCTACTAGTATTTAGTTTGTTTTTTTTTTTAATAAACATCCAATTTGTTGGGAAGGGAATAGAAATGCATAAATAATAATATTTTTTCACATTTTTTTACATAGTGCGAAACGTTTAGTCCTGACTTCGACTCACAGGAATTTCGGCTTCCTGAGACACAGGAGTAAAGATTATGAGACTATATCGAATTTGCACCCTTGTGTGTGTGCTGTGTCCCATTTTATTGCATCTAGTAGTCACGGGCAAGTCTTCCGATCTAGAAGGTTCTAAAGCCAGTTAGTTATACATCATCATGATATAGCATAAAACAAAGTCTCTTTTTTCTGTGTCTCCTTATGTATGCTTAAATTTTTTAACTACGCAACACATTTTCGTGCGCTTTTTATCAGATAGAATGTTTCAATAGGAAGGTTTAAGGGTATAAGATATGCTTAAATGCTTGGACATCCGAGGGGCACGGATAGTTATATAATTCGAATTCAAACAAATTAATTAGTAGAATCTATCCTTCAGTGATAATAGTAGATAAATTTAAAATAGGTATGACCAAATTTACCACAATAGGCGATAAATCATTTAAAAAATAAAAATTATCTTGTATAAATATCTTAAGCCGATTAAAATTATTATACATACTTATTGTGATACTTACTAGCAGATTGAATAAAAGATTACTGACGTATCTATATTCATTAAGGAATAGTATCAGGCGATGAAAAATATTTTTACTTTTATAATGTTATATTTATTGTTTGTAGCATAGGTCAATATAAAGATAAAAAGGTACTAGTGGAGGTTTAAGTTGCCTCCTCCTCTCTTTTTATATGATAGGAGGCAAACGAGCAGGCGCGTCACCTGATGTTAAGTGATCAGCGCCGCCCATGAGCACTCGCGTTGTCACGAGTGTGTTGCCGGCCTTTTAAGGAAAGATTATTATTCTCATTAGAAGGATGTAGCTCTGAAAATGTTCAACCCTTTGGAAAAGGTTTTCATCAACGTGTATTTTTCCTTCTCTAGTATCATAAAAGATATCAATGCGTTTCGTTTCGCAACGAGGAGTACTTGAGGTACACATTGTTCATATTATATATGGTATACTTTGACGACCGCTTGGCGCAGTGGTAGCACAACTGCTTTGCGTCGTGGGTTCAATCCCCACACCAGAAAAATATATAAATGTAATTTACATTTGTATTTTTCTGGGGTCTGGGTGTTGCTATGTATTGTATACATAATACATACGTATTTACAAAAGAAAAGTATGTATATGTAATCTATTCCGTTATCTAGTTGCCATAACACAAGCTTCTGCTTAGCTTGGAACTAGATGGCGCTGTGTATAAATGTCCTGAAAATATTTATTATTATTTATTTTATGTATGGTTTATGTGGAATAAAATATGTGGTTATAAGATATGATATGATAGTAGGAAAAAAAAGTTCTTTTTTAATTTAGAATTTCAGAAAACGTAACTTCAAAATGTCTTCAGCAAATGCGATGCCGAAGACACTTTGAAGTTACGTTTTCTTAAATTGTAAATTCTATTTGTATTAAAAATTTAAAACAAAAATGCCCACTAAAAAAAATAACCGAAAAAAGATTTGTTTTTGGGTAATATTTTTTTTCGTGGCCAAAAGTTCTTGCAGTGCTAATAATTACAGTTGTAGGTATAACTCCATACTATGATCATTTCAGACTTAAAACTGACTGAAACCCCATGTGTGCTGTCGTGATCGATGTTACTAAAAAGTATTGGCAATATGATGTCTATATAAGGGTAAATAGCAAACAGGATTATTACGCAGCACGCTACCGGAGCGGCAAACAGCTGATTTAAACGCATGACGCATGTCGTCATATGAAGATAAATGTTTTAAAACGTAATATTATTATTGCGAAGTAATTCTACTATTGTGATGTTTCTTTGTAATTCTATTATAATAATAACGAATATCAATATTATGAATCTGGTTTCTGAGCTAAAACAGCAGTTGAATGTTTGTATGTAGTCTATGTTCTTATGATTGAAGAGTGGTATTCATTCTAACTATTTTAAGTGATTTTTTACTCTCTAATTTATACTTCTTCTTTTCTATAAGTTTATTATCATTATATATTCATAGTTTACTTTTTCAATTCAGTATTAAATAACCTATACATAAGTAGC
>JADANM010000147.1:5526642-5543882 GCA_026213755.1 Eurema hecabe | reverse complement strand
GGAATGATAGAAAAATAATTGTAAAGACCATAAATAAATTCCTTTGATCGGTTATCTCCTTTGAGGGTCAACAAAAGACTGCGACAGGTGTGATCTTCTATTGTGTACCGATATTTATATTCCTACGCGAGAATACGTGAAAAGGCTCGATTCAATGCGCAGGGAATACTGAAAAATACTAATCTCATTGTGTGGCATGTTCGTTTACTTCGCATGTGTATTTTGATACTTAATCTCAAAAGTGGTATGAGTGAACTAGGTACTTAATAAGTACCTAGTATAAATACTACTTATTAAAAGTATATAAGCTTTAGCATAATATGAGCACGCAAAATGAAGCCATTCCAAAGCAGACAATTTTGTCCACTTAGATCGTATACATAGCCTCAAAATTCGTATATTCTATCTTAGTATTTAAATTTTTCTACATTTTTAAAGAAATTTTGGAGCTAACTTATGGAAGCCGAGTTTTCGGAACGGAACTTTGTTTATAAATTTGTAGATAGGTACTATGAAAACATTATTTTCTAAAATAATTACATAGGTTAATTTTTTTCTGTATCTCAAAATTGATGTACAGACAGCATAGATATTTTTCGTATGTCTGCACTCTGTACGGTCGACCATAAAAGTATAATAACTAATTCAATATAACAAAACGTCGGCTAGAATATTTCATTAGCTGCAATGATATTATATAATACATATTATATACATCTACAAATCAACCGAAATAAGTGTTCCGCACAGCAGCGGCAGAACACATTAACAGACAAGTTAAAACAACAGAAAAGAGATAAATGGTAATACCAACAAGAAAAAATAATATAAATTTTGTAAGTTGCTCGTGTAAGTGTCGCAGGCGGATTGTCTAATAACCTAACCTAACCTAATATATTAAAAACTAACATTTGGCGACGAATACATTTAGGTGTTTTTTTACATATCCGCATTCAATACGGCTAATCGTTGAACCGCCGCTTTGCAAAACGGCCCTGTTTTTTAAACGGCTAGCCGTAATGTAATACAGTGGATTATACAATCCCCCTGCGACATAAGCACCGCCACCTAAAGACAATACGTTGTAATTGGGATGTTTTGGCGTCTTCAAAATTTTGCGCTTATTACGTATCTATATTATAATATAATATCATTGCAAAAATTTAATATGGAAGATTTAATTTTGACAGTTGGCAAATTACAGTAGGTACTAAAGAATTAGTTTTTACATTCAAAATAGAATTCTAACTAAAAAATCTCTTTGTACTAAGTAAATATGACTTTAGTAGTCAAACGGTTACTAGCTTTAGATTTCGTTATTAAATATGAAAATCCACCGAAAATCTTGAGCTCTCTGGATGTCTTAATTTTTATCTTACAAATACTTTACCTTGTCATTCAATGATTCGATTTTGTGTTAACAAAAATATGTAGAGTCGACAAAAATGTTGTAAAATATAAACACATTGATTTATATAATTAAGTATAATTTGTGATTTTTTTTAGGAAGCAGTCCTAGTTCTTAGCGTATGACTTTGTGACAGCCAAAGAAACGGACAGCCAGTAGAATCTATATCTATATAATCTATGTAGGTAGTGTAGTTTTATACCCACGGATAATAAGTAAAAATCGGATAAAAATATCGAGTGGATCTGTGCCGGGGCACACAGTCGTTGGTTTTAACGTAAAACGTCTATGTTAGCAAATCGCTTTTAAAGTAATAGCTTGAAATGAAAACTAGATTGTTTTAACAGCGAGCTGACTATATAAGTGAAATATTCATACCACATTTTTATTTCTAAAACGAATAGTTTTTTAATTATTAAGGTACGATGATATAGACCTTTACGTTACGGTCCACTTTTTAAACCTGGTATCCGTATGTTTGGCGCGATTTAATGACGTTTCACGTCAAAATGGGATACACGCTTTTTTTTAAATTAATTATTTAATTTTTCTTTTATTACTGACACTAAATATTAGTCAAATAAGTATTAGCCTACTAGATCGTACGGTGTATTGCATCAAGTGTGTATCTAAGGAAATTAAAAAAAAACCTAACAAAATAAGTTTGTCATAACCTTCACATTGCTTTACTAATGATAAGATATTGTGTACAGAATTATACTTAAGATAGTACTGCGTATTGTTTTTCTGCAAGATTAAATTTTAACTTATTTGTGTTGCGTATGTATGTTTGATTTCTTGCAAAATTAATTTTAATGGTACCCAATTAAAACATATTTATATTATACGCAAAAATTAACCGACTTCAAAAAGGATGAGTTTTTAATTTAACCCTTTTTTTATTCATAGAACAACTAGTGGTTTATAACTCAGTTGGAACCTGGAGGTCGCAGCTCAAAAAGATGAACCGGTGACCCAATAATTAATTTGAGGTACCTTTAATCATTTCTCTCTATCAAAAAGTAATTAATAAATGCACAAACCGCCAAAAATAACACAGGATCGTGTTATCAATCATAAGGAATCGACTGACTAAGGAGGAAGGACTTGTAACTTAGAAGCGATTTCTTCCAGACGACGCTTTGTACAGACGTACATAGATAATATATATTTATATTATATAATTTCTTATAATTAAATAGTTCCTGAATTATTAGAAAAGACGTATCCGTAAATACTTTTTAATTAATAAATAAATATTCAATAATTGAACATGTATAAGTATTTTTTATTGGAGAAAGTTAAAAATAAACCATTCATGTTCGAGAGTAAGTGTCAATAAAATATTATACATATAAAGCGCGTCATACCTAATTTGGTTTTAGGACATCGTAAGAACCCCAATAAAATAGGTCATCGTATTACCAGAGAATCCTTGCAATATGATGTCAATTTATATCGTCAGCGTTATGGAGTATATCTTTTATCCAGATTTTTAAACTGGCAATACCCGGCCAAAATCCATGTAAATTATTTTGATACTTTTATAATAATAATTATTATTGATATTGGTTTTCGTTACGAACCTAATTGATATAAATTATTAAAATCAATACAGCCTCTTTCGAGTTACAATTATCATTTTAACAAACCCAAATAATATGTTGATAGATATGATAAGTTTGTCATTATTATGTCCTCAAATCACAATTTCGTTGTTACAACGATGTTTAGCAACTATATAACGAAGTGTCAATTTAATTACGTCTAACAATAGGTACAGAAATAACTGTTCTTAAAATAGTACGTAACAGAGGATTAACTGATCGATATCGCAGACAATGCCAAAGAAAAGCGATAGTATATCAATTGCCGCCTCAATGGTGCAATCAGTACGCATCTTTGTAAACCAGCCAGTGTGGTACCGGCCTTTTATCAAAGAACACGTTGATATAAAATAGCATATAGTAAGCAGAGCGTGCCTGATTTCTCTGTTCCGTTCGCAATTCGTAAGTAGACCTCCTTTTTCAAATAGTATCTACGCTCTTTTTTATGTCAAAGTGACGTTGACGTAACGTCAAAGGTCATTCATGTGTTTTGAATAAAGAACGTTTGTTTTTCTTTTTAATGTCAAACCAGTTACAGCGTTTGATAATTAAATTTAAAAAGATTCTAATTTTAATTTATTTCTGAAGTTAAGCATCGATGTTATACTGAACATAATATTTTTGTGATAATAAATTATTGTAAACAATTATATCATACAAATATAATTATTATTGACTTGTTTATTTTTCCTAGTTTCTAGTTTATTTGCGTAACGCAATAAGTATATCTACAGTGTAAGACTACGGATTATTTCAAAAACTATGCAATTCTTATATAACGTGATAAAAATGTAATTCTTCTAAATAAGCAGTACTAAAATTAACATGTACTCTTAAATAAAGTTATCCAAAGTTCTATTTTACCGCTCTAGTCATTGTCAAATGTATACGTCACCGAAAAATAACAAGAACAGCAAATTTATAAATTTCCTAGGAAATTTATAAACCTTCGTAGGATTCTAAATGACAGATAAATTGTATTATTTTACGGACACATTTTCGCAAATTTATCAATTTACCGAACTTACGCGTAAAATAATAAGTAAGCGATAAACAAACGTCATGTGCGCTCTGATCGGTTGAATAACTGTCACAACATCAGCCGATCAGAGAGCAGTGTGTTACTTTACGTATTTTAAAAAAGCGTAAAATTATACGTTTCAATATTATCCAAAAATATCCCAATTTTTAATTGATTTATATGTCATTAACGGAATTCCAATGGCCTATACGTACAGTCAATTAGAAAAGCATTATATCACATTCAAGTAGCAAAACGAAATAGCACTAAGGTTTTTTCATTAGGTATTTTAAATAAGGTTTATTCGATATATTTTTAAAGGTGCCCTATATTTTTAAAATTACTAATTATATCATTATTTTGTTTCGTTACGACACGTATTTATAGAATACTAGCTGTACCCTGAGTAGCTACTCCGAATGCAATCGTCGTTGATATCGAAAATTTTTGATACTGCTCACCGAGCTATGAGACTTAATATACTCTAATAAAGAATCGGATCGCACATCAGTTTATCGGAATGTTATCGAAACAGAAAAAACAAAGTTTTTATATCAATTCGAAGTTGCTCAAAAACTGTATCGATAATAATAAAAATTGACATCGATTGTGTTCGGAGTAGAGCTTCTGATCCCTGCGATGTTTCCCGTAGTTCCCGAAAAAGCCCAGGGTTTTTTCCCGCGGTCAAACGTGTGCTTAAGTGTCAATCCCGGGTGACAGCTAACTCCATAGATACCTAATTTTATTAACATCCCTTCACCTGTTTAGACGTTAAGAAGTAACAAACTTACACACTCATAAACACACGCCTTTATATTACTGTAGATTCTTGTTTAAGAATACATTAGTCGCCTGTACGTAAGTCAATCTGAATGCAATCATGTCACGTTTTCACAATTTTGGAAAGGAATCGCGTCACAAACTCGTTTCTGGGCTAGGGCCCTTACGCAAGTCCTTTGCTAGTCATTTAATTGAAGTCTAGACTTTTAAATATGTACCTAAATATTTTTAATATTACGTTACTAGAACGTGGGTACATACATAACTTGTTGCTAAGCAAAGAGACTATTTGTATTCGTTAATTTACTTAGTATTATTTGTACCTTCTGTATGACAATTTTTTTATAATGACGTTTTATACATAGATATAAAGAAGTCAGTCAGGTACAGTAACGAACAACTTAAGCGTAGTTGTACGCAGGAGAAAATTTTCTAATCGGTCTGAAAGCTTAAAAGTAAATTGCAAAAAAAATTGTAGTAAAACTTGGGATTATTTTATATTTTCAATAAAATTAATTTACTTTATTGTAATAGAGAGCTAATTAAAATCGATATTTGAGTTATTTAACAATTTGACCGGTAATTTAAATTTCGTGAACCCGGTAAACTAGACGGACATGTCCACAAAATACCAAGGCCTCAAACTGACATTTATTTTGAGAGAAAAATCAAGATTGACCTTTAATATGCGTAAATTAAGGCTTATAATGTTATAAATGTGAAACTAGCTCTACCCATCTTTTATGAATATTGAATTCACATTATACCCAATCAACCTTTTTATTAATTAGTAGCTATGTCCCGCGGTTTTACCCGTAGTTCCCCCCGTTCCCGGGGCAAGACCAGGATGTAAGCTATCTTTTAAGTTGGATCAAACTGCATATGGTGTGCAAATTTTGTTATAATCGGTTAAGTGGTTTAGGAGTCCATTGAGGACAAACATTGTGACACGAAATTTATATATATTAAAATATGTCGGAAAATTTAAAGTTTAGAAGGGAAAAAGGAGTAGGGATAAATGTTTAAGCGTGTATGAGCACACCACGGTACATCTAACGTCGAGGAATATCACGGGAGTTTGGACATGCCACCTCCCCTGAGAGGAGGGGGAGGATATCTTCCCCCTAAAAAAAAGGGCTCAAGCGATCAAGGTTAAGTCAAGTGAAATCGCAGAATCTATTATAACTATTTATTTAAACATTAATGACTTCCGAAAGATTTCTTCACATGTACTTTTAAAGTAGGCATTTAGCTAATTAGTTCTTGCATGCAACAGCTTGTAGGCAATTGTGTCTAATTTACAATTACAATACGGTTATATTTATTGTTAATTGAATAAAAAAAAAGGTCAAACATTCACTTCCTGTCGTGTTACTTTTTTATCGATGCAAAAATTAGGCTACCAGTAGTTCAACTTAATGCTTTTCTGATCCATTGTAAATTAATAACTCATTGACAACGATTACGTTTGGAGTAGAGCTTCAGAAATACTGTTTAAAATATTAAATATAGATAATATATTATGTATATGTCGCAGAGGGTCACGTCGTAGTACTTGTAGTGATGCCGAGGTAATGATTGTTTGCTTCATGATGGCTCTTTCTTAGGTTCTCAATAAATAAAACTTCAGAGTATCAGAATAACGGCGCATATTCAGCTTGAAAATAAATTATCCAACATCATTATTTTTACAATGCTGAAGTTTTTATAGCAATTAACAAATGCCAGTCACAATTCTTTTAAGTTTAAATTTTAACATTGTCGTAAACCAACGAGGTTCGACTATTTTCGTGCATCTGCTCCGATTAAAGCATTATGTCTAATTATATTTCGTAATTTAATGAAGGATCAGTATCTATCTATACTTATACATTAGTAAAGAAGTATTAGGAAATATTCCCCATAATTGGAATATAAATCTCGTTTAATATTTTTGTTTAAAAGTACAAGACTAACGGAAGATCATGTAAGTCATAACAAACATTGAATGTTTTTAAAACAACCGCTTCTCCTTTTACACAAGTATGGCAGACGAGCTACGTATTTAAGAACTCTTTAAAATAATACAGTGAAATGCTATTACCACCTTATTATATCTATACTAATATTATAAAGTTTGTTTGCTTGTTAAATTGTTAGGGGTAAACTCGGGATCTTCTGAACCGATTTTAAAAATTTCTTCACCAATAGAAAGCCACATTATTGCTGAGTGTCATAGGCTATATAAAAAACCGAAAAGGATTATTAACATTATGCCACGAAGTGGGCACGGGACAGCTAGTAATTAAATAAATCTATCCGTAACGCTAGCAAGTGTTCACTAAACTGATATTGATCAAATTTAATTTTTATCTTGAGAAAAGGCATATCTTTTATTATTATCTTTTCATAGACGTCTGAGGGAAATATCGTTATTGTAAATGATAGAAACCATGAATCTTTGTATAAAAACAACGATAACTTTCAAAACTTAGACTAAAATAATTCTTTCCAAATAATGTTATGCGCATAATTATGAAGACTCAAAATGTTTTGAGTCTTCGTTAGGATGTCCTAATTAGGACGTCTTACCTTTTGGGTGACTGTTTGCCGGTGCATTTACGCGCAACCGACAAAACTAACTATCTCTTTTTTCATGTTGGTTTTATCATTTATCTTTTTCTATCGTTTTGATGTGTGCTGCCGCTGCTGTTCGGAACACTTTTTTGGTTGATTTGTAGGTGTATATCGTATCTATTATAAAATATCATAGATTATAAGTATTTCAAAAATTTACAAATATCATTAGCTAATTGTCATGAATCATAACATTAATTTTAAATATAAAATTGTAATGTATGGATGATTTGTAATTTGGAATACTTATGTTGATATAATTTTGTTTTCTGTTGATAAGACGTGCATTATTAAAGAACTTCGTTTACGAAACGAATAATATTTTCAATGAGATTTATATTAGTAAGGCTGACGTTTGAATGACGCCTACTTTTTCCTTCAATAACAAAATCGGAAAATCGATAACATTGCAGTAATTATTGATGTATTTGATGACGTCATTCGATAAAGTATAAATAGTTTTGTTTATAATAAAACTAGCTGTTGCCCGTGACTTCGTCCGCGTGGACTTTCTTACCCCCTTATAACCCTTTTTTTACTATAACTGTATGCCAAAGTCAGGTCGATTGATTGCTTAGCTACGGCGTAAAGGAAGGACAAACAAACAAACAAAATCACTTTCTCATTTATAATATTAGTATGGATGTAACTCTCTTTAGTAGTTATTAACCGACTTTAAAAAAGGAGGAGGTTGTCAATTCATCTGTATGCATAATATTTTTTTATGTATGTACACCGATATTTTAGTCAATTATATTTCAATTTTCTTTACTTAGCATGGCCACTTTTTTAGTATTATTCCTTTATTTAATTATTGTGGGTTTAATTCCCAAAATTTTTAAATTGAGGTTTGGGTTGCTATATATTATATTAGGTACTTATTAAAGAAAACTATATCGAGTTGCCATAATACAAGCTCTGCTTAGCGCTGAACTAGATGGCGTTGAGCGTCCAACAGAATCTTTTTTTATTTAATATAATTTCAAATCGTGTATCGCATTTCTGTGTTGTCACAACAATTATTATGGCTATGTGAGCTTATTTTTGTACTATAATGTTCCTACTAATATTATTAGTACAAGAGGGCTTGTTTGCCGAGCATATGAACTACCGCGAATGTATTGCCAGCCTTTGAGGTATAAAAATACTCTTTCTTTAAAGGAATTGATGACGAGGAAGAATTTTCTACGAAAACTCACTGTGCTAGACTACCAATATATCGAATATATTAATATGAATAATATCATCATATTATTACCAACATATGAGATGATATTGACCACTTGAGTTCGCGGTGTTGCCAGGCGCTCTATTTCCTTATCTTAAATTACATCCATATTAATTCTACAAACTAGTCTTGACCTGAAGTTTCAATCGCTTATAACATCAATATTGTAATAGTTATTCTTCAATAGAATATTTTATTAAATCGGAAAAGCAGTTCTTAGGACTAAGGAACTTGCCCGGAATGTTTATTTGTTTGCTACTTATGTATAGGTTATTTAATACTGAATTGAAAAAGTAAACTAAGAATATGTAATGATAATAATTTTAAGCAAAGAAGGAGTATAAAGTACAGAGTAAAAATCACTTAAAAGAGATAGAAATAATGCCATTCTTCCATCATAAGTAGGTACATGGACTATATATACAAACTTTCAACTGCTGTTTTAGCTCAGAAACCAGATTCATAATATTAATATTCGTTATTATTATAATAGAATTACAAAGAAACATCACAATAGTAGAATTACTTCGCAATAATAATATGACGACATGCATCATGCGTTTAAATCAGCTGTTTGCCGCTCCGGTAGCGTGCTACGTAATAATCCTGTTTGCTATTTACCCTTATATAGACATCATATTGCCAATACTTTTTAGTAACATCGATCACGACAGCACACATGGGGTTTCAGTCGGTGTGAGCCTGAAATGATCATAGTATGGAGTTATACCTACAACTGTAGGCAATATTAGCACTGCAAGAACTTTTGCACACGAAAAAAAATATTACCCAAAAACAAATCTTTTTTCGGTTATTTTTTTTTCGTGGGCATTTTTTTTTTAATTTTTTAATACAAATAGAATTTACAATTTAAGAAAACGTTACTTCAACTTGTCTTCAGCCTCGCATTTGCTGAAGACGTTTTGAAGTTACGTTTTCTGAAATTCTAAATTAAAAAAGAAATGGCGCTTTATCGCATTTAAGGCGCCATTTTTTTCGTTACTTTCATATCATATTTTATAACCACATATTTTATTACACATAAACCATGTATAATATGTACCATGTGTACCTCAAGTGCTCCTCTTTGCGAAACGAAACGCATTGATATCTTTTAAGATACTAGAGAAGGAAAAATACACGTTGATGAAAACCTTTTCCAAAGGGTTGAACATTTTCACAGCTACATCCTTCTAATGAGAATAATAATCTTTCCTTAAAAGGCCGGCAACACACTCGTGACAACGAGAGTGCTCACGGGCGGCGCTTATCACTTAACATCAGGTGACGCGCCTGCTCGTTTGCCTCCTATCATATAAAAAAAGAGAGGAGGAGGCAACTTAAACCTCCACTAGTACCTTTTTATCTTTATATTGACCTATGCTACAAACAATAAGTATAACAATATATCTAACAGTAAAAATATTTTTCATCACCTGATACTATTTCTTAATGAATATAGATACGTCAATTATCTTTTATTCAATCTGCTAGTACTTAAGTATCACAATAAGTATGTATAATAATTTTAATCGGCTTAAGATATTTATACAAGATAATTTTTATTTTTTAAATGATTTATCGCCTATTGTGGTAAATTTGGTCATGCCTATTTTAAACTTATCTACTATTATCACTGAAGGAGAGATTCTACTAATTAATTTGTTTGAATTCGAATTATATAACTATCCGTGCCCCTCGGATGTCCAAGCATTTAAGCATGCCTTATACCCATAAACCTTCCTATTGAAACATTCCATCTGATAAAAAAATGAATGAAAATGAGTTACGTAGTTAAAGAATTTAATCATACCTACATACAGAAAAAAGAGACTTTGTTTTATACTAAATAATATATACGTAAATCATTATTATTTATATATTATTTACTATTTACTGGATTTAGAACCTTCTAGATCGGAAGACTTGCCCGTGACTACTAGATGCGATAAAATGGGACACAGCACACACACATAGCAAATCCGATATAGTCTCAATCTTTACTCCTTTGTCTCACGAAGCCGAAATTCCTGTGAGTCGAAGTCGCGACTAAACGTTTCGCACAATGTAAAAATGTTAAAAAATATTATTAATATATAATGGAACACTCTTACAAATGTTATTTTATTTTGTTAATTAAATATTTAGTTTGAATTACCTATAGGGGAAATATCAGATTATGTAAATTTTTACAGTTTATTTTTTATTTATGAGACTGTCTTGGATGGCCAGCACAATATTTGTTATAGAGACTTGTTTTATACTTAGGTACGGAAAATAAGGGAACTTTAAATTGACAAATACCCAATTCACAGTTCTTTTGCAATGTGACCAGCTAAATCACGCAATCACTATTTACTTGAAAACCAACTATCAAAATACATAATGGCAGATCAGTTCAGTTCAAAAGGCTATAAAATTCAACCCCATACTGATAAATATTATCTAAAATTAAACATTATGGCTAGCAAAATGTTTTATTTTAAAGTTGAGGTCGAGATGATATGTATATATTTATCGTATAGGAGTTATGTAAATAATTTCTACTTATTTTTAATAAAACCGAATGTTTAGTTCAATATTGTATAAATAACTAATAGATACCCCTTTATATTCAGGAATATTCTAAAAAATAATTATGTAAATCGGTTCAGCTGTTATAGACTTATGCAATAACCAACACATTTTTACATTATGGATATTTTCAGAAAATTTCGATTACGCAGTTTTAACAGGGAATTTAGACACTTTTTTTTATTTATCTGTGCTATCCCACAGACTATATATGTTTGTTTTATTATTATAGACTTACATAATATATGTATTATAATACATAATTCTTATATGACCTTTTTAGCACTCATGACATTTCAGACACTAATGCCGGAATACTGAAACGCAACTTAAATCTAAGTACAACTTAAACCGGTCCGATCTGACAGTTCGCCATACAATTTTGTCAAAATTACGAGTCTTAAGGCGTGCTTAAATTTAATTTGCATATGAGTATTTGGCCGTATACTACCATTTGTTTGTTAATTGTCTTGTTTCATTAGAACATAATAAACGTTGTCGTCGTCGTCTCAGCCGCATGACGTCAATTACTGAACATATGCCTCTCCCTTAAATTAAACGTACTAAGAAAAAAAAACTTATTTCTCCTAATAGTATCCGTATTCCCTAGTATTGGATCATCTTATTCTCTGTTTTAAGAAAGATACCTTCAAAATATAACAAACGGAAAATTTGATAATTTTTGAGCGCTCATTAAATTACACAGTGCTATTAACTTTGAGTAGGATTGTCGACACAATGTTCAAAGGGTTTCTTCTTATTCGGAGTAATATTTTAACTCGTAAATATTTGAGTTGAACCGAAATTATATCTTTATAAAACTAAAAGGAATATTTCTATTAATTTTTTTTAGGTAAGAACGGAAGTTCGTTCAAATTTGAAATACAATATTAAATTGATTCTTAACACATTATGTATGTTGCAGAGAGTAATGCTGATGTGGTGATTGTTTGCCTTATGAAGGCTGTTTCTTAGGTTGTTAATAAGTAAAACTTCAGAGTATCATAATAATCTTGATAACTAATATTATCCAGTATCGTAATTTTCACAATACTGACGTTTTTATAGCAAGTGATAAATTCCACACAATTCTTTTAAGTATGAATTTAAACATTCTAATAAACCAAGGAGGTTCGACTTATTAACTAATATTGAAATAGTTTTCATTATCTTGATTATTCTTTTCGTCTATCTGCTTCGTTATGTATTTTTACTTTTAAGAACATTTTATTAATAATACTTTTTCTCTATGCAATATAGAGACATAGAAATGAAAGCTTTTCTTATACTAATTGGTAATAAGTATTTTTATTTTTACAGGTAATAATTAAAAGCAGACTTTTATCAAGATGGTGTATTTTATTACACGGATATCAAAAAGGTAAGTCAATTGACACAATATTAAACTAGTGAATAGCCTCGGCTTCGCACGTATTATACCATATAAATCTTTCTCTTGAATCACTGTATCTAAAAAAAACGCATCAAAATCAGTTGCGTAGTTAATATTTAAGCATACACAGGGACAGATATAAGAAAGCGGCTTTTTTATACTATGTGATGATTATATAAAATATGTCACGTGGAGTATAAGCAGACGGTTTCTTCTTAGGTACATAGAAAGCAGAAGTCTTAAAAGTGTTGTACCTACATAATTTATATCATTCTTAAATATGCAAGTCAATACACTACGGGTTTTATTGTTTTGTAAACATTATACATTATATATTTGTTCGTTTGGATCAAAGGTCGCGTTATCTTGGAGGCACGGCCGCGCGCCCATATTGCATCATGATATTATCAACATAGCTACTTATACACACACACACATACATATTATGTTGATATTTGATAGCCAATCGAGACTATTTTTTTATTTTATTTATCTAAAGCCAGTATTAATGTCCTTGGCAACTGTTAGCATTTTTAATAATAATTATAGCACGCGTTTTTTTGCCATGTCTACTGCTTATTTTTTTTTTAATCTATCCTATAAGGGAGATCGTGTATAAACACGATGAAAAAAAATTATGTCTAAATTTTTTATTTAATTAAACCAATTATTTAACGATAAATACATCTAGCTTTATCACAGAAGAACCTGTTTATTATTTTTTTTTTATTAATCGTTTTAAAAAAAAAAAAAATGTAGACACAACATTTTATAACCATAGTTCTATCAACCCGACCTTAAATGTTATCTAAAAGTTAAATAATTCTCGATAATATTAGCCAAAATTGTTTTGTAGCCAGTTTTGAAGCTTCTCATTTAAAAAAAAAAAAATAAAAACATTTATTTAACGAAATTTAACAAAATTTGAATTTGCACAGCTTCCACAGAAGGTTTCCCTGTGTTGTGGAAGACTGGCTCCGTTAACATTATCTGTTATTAACCAATTTTTACATAAACATGGTGTTATAGACATTATTAAGGATAGCTAACGCCATTTCTTAAGATTAGAGGGAACGGTTATAACTTTGGCACTTTAATGTGTATGAAAGTATTAGTAAAACGATTTTTAAGAATAGAATGTCGAACTGACTCTTTTTTTAATCACGTACCTACGAATTTCGATTTTTTTTTATTCTATGAAGTGGTGAGACGAGCTGGACGCTCTCCTGATGATAAGAGAAACGCCAGCCCATAACCAATTAAAATGTTAAAAATGTTTTAAAAATTGTAAATAGTTTTTAAAACATTTTTAACAGTTCCCAGAATATACGTAGATATTTATCTTATCTTTATTTCATTACTATGCCTAATTTGAAAGTCGTTGTCGATTAAATATAGTTTATTAATATAACTTTAATTATAATGTTGACTGGCAATCATTGACCCTTGAGCCGGGACATAACCTCTGGTTATTTTCCTCAATCTTTCACGACATTTGCAATGTCTTAATAAAATAGTGGACCGTTAAGATGAAACTAATCACGCTCCGCGGTTCTACTCGCATTTATGCATGTATTATACACATAAACCTTTTACCGGGGGCAGGTCTCTTTCGCAGGAGACCGACTGGTGATTACCCCCACAGTGCCAGACATTCAACCGCTTGAGCAGTGATGTGCAAATGTAACTGTGCTCCGGTCTGAAGGGCACTGTAGCCAGCGAGATTACTGGGCTAATGAGTCTTAACATCTCATGACTCAAAGTGGGGAGCGTCAATGTAGTGCACCCCTGCCCGGAGCAAAGTTCTGTGTAGCACTACATTGGTTATGGGCTGGTGTTTCTCTTACTATCAGGAGGGCGGCCAGCTCGTCTCACCCCTTCATAGAATTTAAAAAAAAACCTGATAACATTTTGCATGAAAATTAGTTTGGTAGATTTAATGATTAAATCATATCTTTATAATATGCTTAAATGTATTGTTATCTGTCTGTCCCTATGGACGAGACAAAAGATAAAAACGACCTTGTTTTATAGTATGTAAGAATTATTTATATAATTATTACGTATTTTTTTTTTTATTTATTTATTTAAAACACTTTATTGTACATAAAGAAAAAACAATCACAACAAACAGATACAAGAAAAACTTAAATTATTATGCACAAAAGGCGACCTTATTGCTACGTAGCAATCTCTGCCAGGCAACCTGAGAGGTACGGAAAATGTAAAAAGAAAAAACAAATACATATATATATATATATAAATAAAATTTAAAATATATAATCGTAATCGATATACTACATAAAATACATATAAAAAAATATTATACTGAACTAGTACATAAACTACATAAACTACAAACATACTAACCAATAGTTATAATACGTAAGATAGAGTGGTGGACGACAAATTTTTAGGTAAGAAGAAATAGTTAAAAAAAATAGTAATAAAATAAAAAAAATAAAAAAAAAAACCAAAGAAGAGAACTTATGCTATAAGGATAAGTAGTAGATCTTAAGAGACTTTTTTAAAGAAGTAATCGATTTAGCACGCCTGATACGTATACCTACTGATTTAATCTAATCTATAAGTTTCAGTAGGTATCTACTCCTTTACTTAATACTTGTAAATGGTGGATTATGTACTTTGTATTAATATTTAATCGAAACGTGTTAGGTACCTAAACGATTTTGAATTTTGTTTTTGCCAATAGAAAGCCATTACACGACAGATCTTTTAACTATGTAGTTACTATTTTACACAGGAAAAAGTAAGATTTTCCAAAATTTAGAAAATCTGTCCTTTGATTGAACCTTCTACCTTTTTTGGATCTAATTAATTATTAAACACAAAGAATAGTTCTTTGTATATCAAAATATGTGAACGCAAGCATGACGCAGGTAGCTTCCTGGTCTCACCAGGAGACGTGGCCTTGAAGGCAGGTGGCTAGCTGGCTAACAAAGAAATTGTCTTGCAAATTAGTAATATAGGAAGTATCTTATAATAATATTGACAACACGTATTTCTAGATATTGCGTTGTATGTATTCGCTTACTAAACCGAATGACGTAAACAACCATTTTTATCAAAATTGTTTTCTTTTAATAGACAAATGATCTATTAAACTCATACATACAAGCTTCCTTCAATGAAATATTATATCTTACTTGCTTTGATTGATATAGGGCTTTGATACATTTAATATAATTTATGCATTAGTTATGGCGTTAGACCCAAATATACCGTTACATCAAAATAGTATTCCATAAGACACCTCGTAATCCTATACTTAAAAAAAAATATTTGCAGAAATACTTTTTCTTGACAAATTCCATTAGTTTAATTTTTATACCCTCATTTTGCTCATGAGTCCTTATGTTGCAAAAGGATGAAAAAAAATTCAAAATAGTAATTTTTAATCATTTTTTATAATCGACTTGTGCCATATGCACAAGAAAACACATCTCGTGTTTTCTTGTGTATTTGATGAAACAACATCTTCAGACCTTCCTAAAGGTAATTCTGTTTGTTTACTTATACAAAGGTGAATAATGCTAATGCTTAGAATAAGGAATTTGAAATAGCCATTTATATTCCTTTTTCTGACATATAAATAATCCCTTAGTTACTACGCAGACGAACTTTAGACTCCCGCCAAAAAAGACAAACTAGTTTTATCATAATAAGCATATTTTTAGCCAATTCTTTATCTTATTATTGAATAAATATCACACTTGTTTTGGTCACCGTATCAGAACTCGTTTTGACATTAAAATATCTGGGCGCCCCGCCCCAACCGGTTACTGGCGGATTAGTAGATCACCATGACAACTCGTGCCCATGTTGTAGAAATTAACTTAACTTAAGAATTTTGTTGAAGTACCCTCTGATATAACATACATACAATCATATAGGTATATTTTCCATTAATTTTTTTGATATTAATTATTTTTAAAAATGATTTACATTTTGCTTACTTTTATAGGTTAGCTCTGCGGTTTCCCCGCATTATGCATTTATTATAAACCTTCCTCTATTCAAGAGGAAGATCTCATCTGTTAAAAAAACCGTATGAAAATGGGTTGTGTAGTTTTAAAGAGTTTAAGTTTAAGAGTTAAAGTCAGACACAGGAAAACGATATTGTTTTAAACTATTTAATGACAAGCAATCAGAGTAAGCAAAATGTATCTCAACATTTTAAATACGTAATAGAAACAAATTACAGTAAAGTCATCAAATCTAAATATCTTTTCTGGAGAATGATGTGGTTCATTTATTAATATAGACGTTTTGAACATCTGATAAGAAATAGTTTTTTCAGCTAATATAGGATTTTTAACAACAGTCCTCCTCAGTCCATAGGGCAAGGAGTATCTAAGACGAAATTAAAATAAATTTAAAAAAAAATCCCAAACTAGACCGTTTTAAGGGGAAGAATTCCCTCAGAATACCCATTATCCTTGGGTAAACCATGAATTATATCGGATTTCTACCAACCAAACCCCAACCAAACCAATCTCGACTAAACGGGAATTAAACCAGAGATAATATTATTAATCATCCATCAAGTATGACCATTTGATGTAAACATAAACATATAAACAAAAGTAAAT
>JADANM010000147.1:5516494-5526542 GCA_026213755.1 Eurema hecabe | reverse complement strand
CATTTAAGTATAACGATTGTGATTTTCAGACTGATTATAGCTTAAGGGTACATAAAGTGTTTTTCGTTTTTCTTTTCAGTTAATTATTGTTAGGCGGTCGTTTGTTTTTTTTATGGTACCTAATTCCTTTGTTTCAAATAAGTTCAATATAACTTTTTTATTATGTTTTCATCATAAGTGACAAAGATTTGTATGTGATTTGATTTGTTGAATTATGTAAAAGACTGATTAAATTTATTTTATTAGATAAGTATAAAACTTAAATTAAAAAGAAAACTTAAATAATGTTGATTTTCTATGTTTTTGTTACTTCTTAATACTAATAAATAAGTGCCATTACGTTTGTGCTATAATATTTAGTAAAATATATTATTTTTCTTAAATTTCTATTTTTATTTACCTCCTAATATTTGTCTAAAGTACTATAATTTGAAGGACTATAATTTGAAATTGTAATAACTCTAAAAAACTACCTAAAATCCTATAAAAAATAATCATTAATAGTTGTATTAAGTCAAAATATTTCACTTATAACGTAACAACTAAAAATAACTCATTTTATTTTTTAATTTGCTTCGATAATACAGTATTAACTCAAAAAATGATTATAACTTGATAACCTATAATCTTTTAAACAATTATTTAATACATAAATCCCTCAATCTGACCAATTAATCTTAAGTAAGTATTCACTTCTTCCTTAATTTTAAAGGAGGTGAGAAATCAGTTTTTTGTCATTCCCCAAAAAACGTTAATTTTGAGTTGATGCGGTCTTGTAATATCAGTGCGATATGTAACCTATTGTAAATCTGAACGAATTGTGACGATATGTGTCATGATTGGATATAAAAAAGGATTATTGACATTATGCCCAACGAAATGGGCACGGGTCTGCTAGTTTTTAAATATGAATGGATTGATATACAGTGTGTTAAAAACATGTGTCCGATCCGAAAACCTCTTACTATAATATATAATGGTACTGGACACTGGTAGGTCCTTATTTTGCTATCTTTTCGAACATGTACATTAACATAATTCATTTTTCTCAAAAAAATTAAACTAATTAAAATTGCAAAACTTATGCGGCAACACCGACTACTTTATAGAGTCTACGAACCGTACGTGAGTTGCCAACATTTGTGAATTTCCTTGAAATTGTGTTTGTCTTAGAAAGAGAATGTTACCCTTCAGGATCAGACACATTTTTGTAACACTGTATATTTAACTTAGCGTCTATTAGATATGCTACATTCATGAAGCTATGTTTAAATTTAGTTGTGTGTGTGTATGTGCGTGTGTATGGGTGGTTGTGTGTGTGTATGTGCGTGTGTATGGGTGCTCGTGTATAGTACGTGTGTGCGTGCGTGTCTGTGAATATGTGTGTGTGTGTGTGTGTAAGAGAGCTCGTGCATTGTACGCATGTGTGTACGTGTGTGTGTGTCTCTGTGCGTGTGTATTAAAGCTCGTGCATTGTACGCATGTGCCTACATGTCTGTGTGTGCATGTGTTCGTGTGTTTGCACACATACCCGCGTGCAACTGCCGCACGTAGTCTCGCCGCAGCGGCACTCGCACGGCGGTGAGACGAAGAGAGGCTTTGCCCGCGGCCGCGGCCGGCCCGGCGCCTTCCACTTGTAAACGCTGTACCTCGTGTTGGCAGGCTTGACGGCGGTGCGCTGGAAACGTATCAATATATTAATAAATAATCTATGTGTTATCTGACGTTCAAACACAGCGCAATACAATCCAAAATTAAGTGAAACTCTTGAGATGATGTCTTAACATATCAATTAATTACAATCGCAATTTTTGCATTATTTAGCTGTCAAATATCGTTCTTAATTAATTACCAACTTCACTAAAGTAATACATTATAAGTATTAACTAGCCACACACGTAGTCTCGTAATACTAATTTGGGTTGTACAAGATATAGCATATTGTGGTCTATATTTGATACATTGAGTTTACATACTGTATAGGAAGTGAGAGACTTAAGATTTCTATGTATTAATTACTTATTAACCACTGTTTATTTGAAAAATACACAATTCAAACAATTTAATACTCCAGAAGTAAACTTACTCGCCAACAGCAGTAACCTCTCTCCCTCGGCTTGTTCTGTGGAACCACTGAACTCTATGGTCGCCGCGCACAAATTCAACGCCTGACTCGCCTGTTAATAGACAATTACTTTTACATTTACTAGTTATTCCGCAATCATTAATAAACAAATGCAATAAAGTTAATAATAGAGTAATCAAAGACGGTTAAGTTTATCGATATTTTCTGCAAATAAAACAGGTACAACCTCATATCTTAATATGTAATAGAGTTAGTTCAAGTACGCTTTCAAGTAGTATTCTATTTAAATATTTTTTTTAAGAAAGGGGCCGTTCATAATTAAAGTTATATTAACCCACTGGGGATATAATTATTTTGAGATACCTACCTCATTTTAAGCCTCACGTGAGTCAAGGAGGCAAAATATCTTTATCAAAGTTATTTCGATATTGCTTAGGTTAAGGTTTAATTATTATTATTATATTAAAGCGGCCGCCGGCGCCTGGCGAACTTGCGAAAGCTGGTCATGAGAGGGTGCGCGACGGAACACAGGTGGGTTTTAGTCGGTAGGGCCCTTCTGACGAGTCCGACATAACCGCCTCCTTCCCCCCGGGGTGGAGGAGGTATCCATTACTGGATTTCCCACTGTCAAAAAAAGGCATAGGTTTAATTTCATTCGGGTAACACTAACCTGTGATATAACAGTCTGCTGCTTGGTGATCTCGGCCTGTAGCTCCTTGATGCGTTGTCGCACGGTGGTCACGTGGTTGGTGCGCTCGTCCGAGTCCGACGACTCGCGCTCGGGCGACGTGTGCCGGATTGTACGCATCGGCGTCGATGGGGTTGTGTTCTGTAATTTGATTATTATTGTTTAGATAAATTAAGGAGACTGAAAAAAAAGGGTAATTAATGAATGCTCGTAGTTGTAGGCGTGCTCTTGTAAAACTATAAATGGGGGAAAAAATTAAAATCATTGATTTCATTGCAATTCTACTAACATTATAAATGGGAAAATTTGTGAGATTGTATGGTGTTATGTATTTTTGTTATTCTTTCACGCAAAAAATGGCTGTACCGATTTAGTTGAAATTTGGTATGTAGATAAATGATAGCCTGGATTATAAAAATTAATCAGCCTTTGAAGTACGACGATGGATCTTAAGCAGAAATAATTAATTGAATACACTGAAGTTTGTCATACAAGTAGATTCGAGCTTGAATCCGGAAAACACTGATTTTCAGTAGTCGCCTTTTCTGAACTTTCCTATTAAAGTACCTGCGATGCGGGAAAGTTTTTCATCAAATAGTACCATCCTTTTGTTATACTATATATCTGTATGTTTATTTTTTATTTTTTTTATTATAATCCCATTATTGCCTTGCCAAGCTTTTTGCCACGTACGATCATCCTGTAAATTATTTACCTAAAGTTTACTAAGTGTCACTAACCGCTTGCATGCGCCTATAGAAGCTGACGCTATGCACGAGCTCGGCGCCCCTGTCGTGTCGCAGCGGCGCGGCGAGCGGGCCCTTCAGCGGCGACTTGAACTGCGCCTTGTCCTGATACACGAAACTTGACGATGAGAGGCCCGGCTGGAAATCATTGTTTATGGACCTATGGCTTTTGTCTATGAGGACTAGTATGGATAGCTAGTGGCTTAGGTAGAAACCTACGTTAGAGAAAGCTAGTCTTTATAAGCGTTAGAGCAGTGGTTCTTAACCTTTTAGACATGAGGGACCATTTGTTAAAATTTCTCTTTTGTCCATGGACCACCTATTTGCTTTATACCTACATTATCTGAGTGCCAATAAATAAACGCTCGTTCTATGTATCTATAAAAATTGCGTAAAATAATTGAATATATTTTTTTATTTATTATTTATTGTAAATACGCATTATACATATTTATGAATGTTAATAGATTTTTGTGATTGCATACTCTTGACTAATTTTTAAATTGCTGCTTCTTTTAATTTTTTTTATTTGTGATTGCTTTGCGGACCACTTGGGGTGCTTCCAGGTAGGGATTGCAATCCGGCGTCATTTTCAGTCCGGCCGGATTTGTCCGGATTCCCATCAATCCGGCCGGATCCGGTCGGATCCGATCGGATTGATTAAATCAAGATGATTTTCGCTTTTTAGTACAAAATAAGTGAGTTGATCAAGTGTCACTACACTTACATGTAGATGGTTTATAAAAATAAATCACAAATATATATAATCAACTTTATTTTGTAAGTTAAGACGACAAGAAAAAAATTAAAATTTAGTAGCGTAGGTAACTAGTAATAATTTTAAGACGTAACGAGTAGCTCAGTCTTTCTAGATTTCACTTTCACAGATAGATCAATTTATAAGATAATATTAATTATCATGTAATTATAATATCTAATTAATAGATACAATTGACCTTACGTAATTTACTGAAATGAGATTAAAATCATTATTATCAATATTTGAGAGTGCTAACAAACAAGTCTTATAGGTATTTATTCTTATGACAGATACCATCATGATTTGATGAATCTGCCGAACGAATGAATGGTAAAAATTATCACAATAATGAGTTTAGAACTTTAGTTTAATCAACTTACCTACGATAAATTATAATTATTTTAAGTAACTATTGTAAAAAAATCAATATTGATTTTGAAAATACGATCGTAGAAAAAGTACCTACTCATGCAGCTTTATTATTTTATCACAAACTGCTATCACCGGATCCGGAGACCGGATCCGGTATATGGGTACCGGATCCGGTAACCATCAAATGATGCCGGATCCGCCGGATTACCGGATCCGTTTTTCCGGATTGCAAGCCCTACTTCCAGGGACCACCAGTGGTCCGCGGACCACCGGTTAAGAACCACTGCGTTAGAGCCATCTCTCGTAGTTTTTCATTTTTCAATCATAGCATTAAAGCGCATTTTGCGGCATTATGCTTAAAGTGTGAATGTTTCAACTACATCTGAATAACTGAATAAAGAATATTCATATATCGTGCACTTTTTAGCAACTTATTTGCAAGGTTTCTAGATTTAATCATTATTATTAAGCTAAATGCACTTGTTACTTTTAAACTTGACCTGACTTTGATTCCAATAGTAAATATGTAGATAGTAGTCCAGTCAAATTAGACTAAAAAATTATAGTAAAGTTACTTTAATTTACACAAGCTGAAAATTACTAAGATCGTTTAAAATATAAAATTTATTTCTCCTATATGAAAAAAAATCGAGGTAAAAGGTTAAAAAATATATAATCCTTTGCTATTTTTGTGATTTTCAGCATCATGGTATTTCATCATAGAATTATGTCAGACCAAAATTGTAGAAGTAAAATAAAAATATAAACGACTTAATTTTAATAATTTAGAGTGTGCACATTTAACCCTTTTTTAATCTGTCTAAACTGGACACGTTTATCAGCCTCAAATAACCCCAGTGACGAGTTACCTCATTCACCTTGTTCACTTTGGGCGGGGTGGGTCCCTCCTGCTCCAAAGCTTCATCGAGCAGGTCATCCAGTTCACTATCGCATGCACTCTCCTCTGAATCACTCGCCACCGCCTTCTTGTAACTCGTGTTGTTTTTCTTCACCACCTTTATATACATATTATGGTTATATTAAATGTGTATTTTGAGTAAAATTGCGTGCAACGTGACGTCGTCACGTGACGAAAGGTTTGTGCATTTATTATCCAATAGAAAATAATACAAACATATGAAAATGATGTCGACTTCAAAGCGGTTTACTGGTAAATGCAACTAGCTCTTTTAGAAATCTATAATACTGGTAGGTAACTTTTATATTGTGCTACTTATAATGTAGCAAATAATAAATATTTTTCTATATAAAGTTTTATATGGAATAAAGAATAAAAACATTAATCACTTACATTCATAACTTCCCGACCGAACGAAGTTTCCGCCCAGTTGTCGGATTTGTTCAGTTTGTCCGGTATGTTCTCCTCGCTAAAAAAATCTAGTTTTAGTACATGTAGGTAATCCTAGTAATAACAATATTAGATAAGTCTTCTATAAATGGTTCAGTGGACGTATTTATCCTCCATACTAACTGCTGGTTTGAGTGCATTTTGACATGAAGTAATCTTAATATATATAAATCTCGTGTCACAATGTTTGTCCTCAATGGACTCCTAAACCACTTAACCGATTATAATAAAATTTGCACACCATGTGCAGTTTGATCCAACTTAAAAGATAGGATAGCATACATCTCGGTATTGCCCCGGGAACGGGAATTACGCGGGTAAAACCGCGGGACACAGCTAGTTATATGTAAGTACTGTTTCAGTCAATGCGTGGTTAAATACTCATTTATGCTTTAAAAACTATATTGGTTAACTATATATATGGGTAAACTTTCTTTTCTAGGTTGGTTAACGACTGTGTCTGGCTATCATTTTCACTTTAATTAGATTAGAATGAATTTATACTAGTTGATTGGGTTCAGAAGCTCTACTCCGAACGCAATCGTCGTCGATATCGAAACATTTTGGGCCGCTTATTGAGTAATGGAACTTAAGTTACTCTAACAAAGAATCGAATCGAACTTCATTTCATCGTATCGTTGTCAAAACAAACACAACAGTTTTTATATATTTTTTCAAAGTCGCTCATAAACTGTATCGAAACTAGTCAGAATAAACGTCTTTTGGACACGGAGTAGAGCTTCAGGATTCCTCGAATCGTCCTTAATATGTGAAAATATCGTATTTTTTTCGAGAACACTTTTATAGTGTGCAGTTTAAAAGTGGCTAAATTAAGACGTCTATACTAGGGTTTTTTTTACTCCTACCTTAGTAGTTATATCTTATTAATACATATTATGTAATAGTATTATAAATGAGGTGTTTGCTTCAGCTTAAAGGTTATCCAAGTTTAAAGGTAATCCATATCGTTTAGTTATATAATATATTCGTACGTACTCAGTCTTCAACCAAAGCGGTCTTGTACCTACTTTTCCATACGTTTATTCTATAAAGTAAAACAGATTTTTCAGAAGATTATATGTATGGAAATATTCAGAGGATGTCAAGTCGATTTTAGCTTGAAAGAGTATAACGTTCTGTAAGAATAGGTCGTCTCTAGAACTTAAGGCTTACTTACTTTAGGACAAGAATAATAATAATAATAATAATAATAATATAGCCCTTTATTTCCAGTTCCACAAAATTTTGTTTAAAACTTATAAAATAAATATCTAGTTACATTTTTATTTTTAATAGTTACATTTTAAATATATACTTTTATTTTATTATTTTTTTTTTTCTTATTCTTTTTCTTACTTTTTTGTTTTTTTTTTACAATAGTAATGGACTTGGATAGATGTACTTTAGGACAATAGTAATGGTTTAATTATAATATTTTTTTCATTTAGTTAGTTGTGAATTGATATGATATATTAGGTATATGTTGAAACATTGCTAACTTGATAAACTTCTTCAACGTCGTATCTTTATGGTTATCATTGGATAGTTTTCAAAAAACTAATACCTATGTAAAAAAATAATTACGAAAGACCGAAAGACTTAAAACCCCTTTTCACTCCTCTTAACCTACTATTAACTTTTGACCACCACTCAGCGCAGTGGTAGCACAACTGCTTTCTGAGCGTCGTGGGTTCGATGCCCACACCGGAAAAATATATTTTTAAATTACATTTGTATTTTTCTGGGATCTAGTTGCTATGTATTAAATGTATGTATTTGAAGAAAACATGTATTTGTAACGTATTCGTTATCTAGTTGCCACAACACAAGCACTGCTTAGCATGGGACTAGATCGCGCTATGTATCTTGTGTCTTGAAGTATTATTATTTTTCTTGTAATAGTTTAATTCAAACGTCTGTAATTCTATAGTACCGGGTAGTATTCTCCAGTATACAGTACAGTATCTATTAATTGTTAATCTATTCTAACTACTATTAAACATAAATTTCAAGAGATAGGTATTAAGGTCCTACTGTAACAATTTCGGAAAACCTCAATTTCTTGTGAGGATTTCGTTTCTATATAGGACCTTGACGTTGATTAAATTACAATATTTGTTTTTCATAGCTTTACTGTCGTCTTTATCTACACTTACTTAGGAATGCTAAAGAATTTATTGGAATGGAGGGGCCATGTCGTTTCTTGCAAATTTTATCATGTACATAGCAACCCTTAGTTAGATAAAGATACTATTTTTCTAGTTGATAGCAGCTTATGCAACTGATATATGTACCAGCAGCCTTTAAAAAGTAGCCTATGTTCATTATCTAGATTAATACTAAACTGCTCGAAATTTCATTAAAATCGGTCTAATACTTTCGCAGTCAATTCAAACAAACACTCAAATCCTTTATATATAAAAGTATATTTAATATACCAGTATTATAAGTCGGCTTACGCGTCTTCGTTCACGCTGTATTAATTCTACCCGAAACCTTATAATCTACGGCTAACATTTTTTTTGCTTAAGAACCATCCTGGTACGTTCAGGATCATTCTAATAAAAGAATTCTGTAAATCGGTTCAGCTGTTATCGAGTTATGCGCTTATCAATTAAGACAACGTTTTTCGGTTTATCGCAAAAACCTAGTTATGCTCTATCTGAGCTTGAAACGTTGTCTACATTTTACGACAATAACGATGATGAATATGAAAATAATTTAACATCCGTCAGTTCAATGAAAAATAATACGTGTTTTTTGGTTATTTTCTTATTTAAACAATTATAGTCCGCGATCACTGGTCAATTTTTGCAATTGATTACTATCAAGCTAATTTTTCGTAGCTTTATTTTGATGAGACGCCCAATAATATCCTATGCCAAACCGATTTGGTGATTCTTCTTGTATTATATCTCAAGATAATTATCTAAATTACTTGGAAAAATATTTGTCCTAAAAAATCTATGGTTTGATCAAAGAGTCCCCTCTTTCCAACATTTATCGATAACGAGGTCATCGTAAATTATTACTAATCAGCTGATTTTTATTTTTTTACTTAGTTAATATCTGTATTATTTAACAAACATATTGTTAATATTTGAGATTACATTACATTGATTTGAAAAGACGTATGACGTCATTTTTCTGCACGTTTTATACTAAGTTGGGATGCTATTAAGCCCTACACCGTAATTTTAATGCTCTATATCTAATTAGTGTTTTGCTCTTATGACAAAGCCAAAACTACTGGTATTATATTTAGTTATTATTTTAGAAACAGACTTATTATTATTTTATTATATTCCGAAAAGTTCCTTAACCTTGGCTATGACAGGACTTTGTCTCAGTAGTAATTGCATGAAAATGAAGCTACAAACACCCTTACAACAAAATTTTGATAAAACACTAAAATGCAACTAGTTTTGTTTCAGTTTTTCATGAGCTTGCCTCATTTAATTGAAGTAATTCCTTTAAAGGTGATTAGAGTAGTAGGAGTTATAATAATAATGTTCTTTATTAAGTACGAAAATAAATAATTTTGAATAACTTCGACGAAGAAACTTAACGACATTTTAAGACTTCTTTTACTAGTGCTACAATACAAGATAGACCCAGTTTCGAAATAAAAACTATATAAAAAACCAGTTTACAGACTCAAAAGTTCTATGGTAACAAACAAAAACAAATCAAACAGCACCCCGTCTTCCCTTGAAGTCGGTCAATAAAAAAAAAACAAATTTAATAAAAAGTCAAAATGCACTCTGAAAACCAAAAACACAGTTAATAGGGAGAATAAAATACGTCATTCACTTAAATCCTTTATTTCTTACAAAAACAGATAAAAAAAGATTTCCTATTATCACAGATAACGAACTTAAATATTAAGCTGAAAGAGAAAGCAGATTAGAGATACATAATTTAAAACTACATACGTAAAGTCTATTTTAAAAAATATATAATCTTGTATACAGGATGTATAAGATTTATTTCCGAAAACATGAAATTTGAATTTAGTCAAGAATTC
>JADANM010000147.1:5502893-5516394 GCA_026213755.1 Eurema hecabe | reverse complement strand
TATTGTCTTGATATTAATCAAACATAATTATATATTGTACTTTCAAAGACATTATCAGAATGGTAAAAGAATATTGATTCTTAGTATGACAGTTTAATAATTATTTAAACAAGATTGTGTCTAAAACTGAATATTGTGGTTAAAATTATGATAAAAATATCTTAGACTACGCATGAAGTTCAAACAATCATCATTTTAAAATTGCAGTAATCTTTAACGCTAAAAGTCAAAATTAAAAATATATTTACTATCTAAGGTTCTTATAAAAAGTTAGTATTGAAGAATAACATACAATTTTAAATTATAAATTAATAAGCTAAATATTACAAATATTTTAAGACTAATAGGTGGTTAGTGTTATTACATAATATGTATATATTTAAGATGAAATTGACATTTGACTAAATTTACGAAAATCCATTAAAAGCTGCATTAAAACAGAAAACAAATCTTATTAAATATTCTTTGTCCTTCTTATGCGATATACAAACCCATTAATTTAATTGTATATAGAAATTATAATAATTTGGATAATATTGTGTAATCTAAAAATCTTTTAGCCGTAAATAAATATAACTGTTGCTTTCCTTTTAACAAGCAAAGACACATATCATATCTAGTCCTACTAATATTATAAATGTGAATTTTTGAATAGATTTGGAAAAAGTTCAGAATACAGGTAAATTAGATGCTGAATTAACTTGAAGGATACTCCTTATCTCCATTACAGTATAAAAATACTAGAAAAATTTAATCTAGCTATAAAAAATCTTAAATAAGGCAGTGTTAATGTAAAGCTAGTTGCATTTTATTCAGTATTCCAAATTGATAATTTAATTGAACTTTTAGTAACCCAATGTTATGTTACCAATAATTGTACATTTCAGAAATTATTATTTCACTCAATATAATGAAATCTTACATGCATATAGATAATTATATTATAATTTTTAATTGTGAATAATGAAATTATTACATTTAAATTACGTTTGCAAGTTGGTTTTGTTGTGGTTGTCATTATTTTTTTGACTTGAGACAAATAATCTAAAACTCCGAAGGGTGTATTTGCTTAAACGAACTCATTACTCAATACAAGATTGATTTTACCATTCATAATTAATCGGATAAAACAATATTGCTATGTTTTCTAGCAATCATCTTTATACCAAATGTCTGTAGATCACTTCATTAATCAATACTTTACTATTTTCACACTTCATCAGAACAAACCAGACATACACAGATGAAAAAAAAAATGTTAAGTTTCCCAACAATGATGTTTCCACATATTTACACCAAATGCGACACTATTAACACTACACTATCTTCACTCATCATCAGCACAGCATCGGGCATACTCCAGGGCTGCATTGAGAGAGCTCAACCATTCATCCCGATCAGCTGGAGTATCCGCTGCTAGGAGGTGCCTCCTCACTATCCCCGAAGGACCCTTGAAGTATACCAAGGAATCAGTATCGGGAACTATTAGTCCAGCTGGTACGGATGTTTCTAGAAGTATTGTGTTGGGTCTAGCGCAGAGATCTCTTGGAGCTTTGATCACTTTCTCTGATACGACCGTTGTGAGGTCTATATCACCAATGGGCATCTGGAATAGAGAATTAATTTTATTTTTTATTTAATCAGTAATTAAAGTACTACATCTTTCGGTACAAAACAAAGGAAAAAAAAGCCTTCATGGCCCTCATCCAAAACAGAGTGATAAAGGCTATTTTTTAACAAGAAATTGTTAGATTAACAAAACAATACATAAACAAAGATTAATTAAAAAACTCATATCGAATCTTATCTCTTCATTTATTTATCCTATTTTAAAGTTACAAAGCTTCTTCGTTCAATTTATTAAATCATATTTAGACAAATTCAAACGTTTTCTAATGCAACATTTTTAGAATACCTTATAGAAACATTAACTTATAGTGTACATATATTTATTAATGTACATTTTAAATAGAAATGTATACACTAACAAACCTTCTTATTAACATCATCTGGGTACTTCCAATAGGCCAGCCTTGGAGCCTGCAGTTTGAACCAGCGTCGGTGCCAGGCGCCCAGCCCGCTGACGTCATCGAAGGCGGTTAAAAACGCGGCGTGAACACGCGGCGGGGGAACGCGCACGCGCGCCGCTATCTCCATATGAACCGAGCCTTCGAGCGGGCTACCGCATGGTACCTGGAATACATATTAATATTAATTAACTAGTTTCGCTTTGTCGTTTTGCCCGGCACATTTTTATACAAATAAAGCTTCCTCTTGAATCAGGCTGTAGATTAAAACTGCGGGTAAATCCTGTTTTTAATAATTTTTCAGAAATATATTTTATAGCGAAGACGATTATATTAATTGTTTAAACTTAAAAATCTAATGCGTAATATAATCATTTTATATGAGTTGGAGTGAGCGAATGCAACACGAATTGTTGTGTAATATTAAATGCTTGTACTTTTCCTTACAGTGTCCATACATATTGTGTTTTATCGAGGAAAAGTGATTCTTTCTACTTCCTAAACGAGCTTGAGAATACTGTAATTTATTAAATAATAAATTACGAATATATAATAATGATCTGAAAATATTCTGGCTAAAGTATACAGCTAATGTTGGAACAGTACGATGTTCTATGATAGCATATGATCTTTTTTTATTTTTTTTATTTTATTTTTATATACCAAGAACTTACCTTATTTAACGTAAAGGTCTTCCGGCTAGCCTGTTGTAGAGCAAATATGCAATATCCATGAAGTTGGAACTGTGGGCTGCGGACAGACATCGGTCCACCAGGACTTTGTACTCGGGGAGCTTTCAGCTCGGACACTTTTGACTTTGGCGTTAGGAGCTTTGAGTTGCTCTGAAAGTTAAGTTTAATTTAGTTATCATTATATTTATTAATTACCTTTTATTACTAGTTTGCCATAACTAAGATTATCCATAGATTATCTTTTTCTTAACATCAAATTATAATTTAAACAAGTCTTGGAAAAAATTAATACAAAAAATTTACATTTTGTCTATGATTTTTTTGAGAACATTGAGTTTTTAATGAATCAAAATTAAAGTAAATAAAGAAAAAAAGTACATGTATTACAAATAAGGGGTTATATATCGTACCCTTTTGTTTGATATGTGATACTTGACGTCGTGCGGGAGCAATTCCTTGGATGCCTGCAGTAAGTACACTTCAACTGTAACCTGAAATAATCAAATTTATACTTTAACTAGCTGTTGCCCGCGACTCCGTCCGCGTACTCTATCATAAAAAAATTATTCCCCTGGAAACTGGATAAAAAGTATCCTATGTCCTTCTCCTGGTTCTAAACTACATCCCCACCAATTTTCAACCAAATCCGTTGAGCCGAAATCGAGTTATAAATCGTGTAACTAACACGACTTTCTTTTATATATATAGATTAGAGAGCGCTGCTATTATTATCTATATAATTTCGTACTGAAATTTGAAAAATATTTTTTATGTGACGATAGGCAATTCTTCTTTAACCGCCTTCTTCTCCCCCGAGGAGGACGCGGTATCCGTAAGAGGATTTTCCCCGTCAAAAAAAAAGGCAAATTCTTCTTTAAAAACTTTAACTTTTTTTTTATGTAATAAGCATAAAAACTTGAACTAACGATAGTTTTCTTTTGAAAATACATTGATCACCTCCTTCAACTCTGTTACTTCTGAACTAATACATATACTATACACATATATAGTAAAAAATCTGGCACATTCCAGATATTACCATATGTTAGCAAACAAATTATTTTGTTTTTAATTTGGTATGACATATAAGGAAAAAAGCTTAAAAATGACCACCCTGCTATGCAAAATTTTTATCATATTACAATATGAAATTCGTGACACTAGTTTAGACACATCAGTCGTACTAACAAACAAACACATTCACATAGCCTATATATTTGTTATACCTTAAAGTCGCTAGCCAGTCCGTCCATACGTATTTCATCTGGGAACACTAGCGGTGCATTCGGCTTCGTCTGCTGCATGCTCGTCGCTACGACACGGTCTCGGCATTTTAACAAGCAAACCGCGTGATGACCCACGGCACCGTCTGTTGGTTATATAAGAATATATCAATACAGTGTTAGAATTGTTTATACTAATACTATAAATTTTATACTAATATTATACTACATTCATAAAGCTATGGTTAAATGTAGTTGTGTGTGTGTGTGTGTGTGTGTGTGTGTGTGTGTGTGTGTGTGTGTGTATGTGTGTACGAGAGCTCGTGTATTGTACGTGTATGCGTGTTCGTGCGGGTCTTTGTATGTGTGTGTGTGTGTGTGTAAGAGAGCTCGTGCATTGTACGTATGTGTGTACGTGCGTGTCTGTGTATATATGTGTGTGTGTGTGTGTGTGCGTGTGTATACACACGTACCCGCGTGCAACTGCCGCACGTAGTCTCGCCGCAGCGGCACGCGCACGGCGGTGAGACGAAGAGAGGCTTTGCCGGCGGCTGCGGCCGGCCCGGCGCCTTCCACTTGTAATCGCTGCACTTCGTGTTGGCAGGCTTGACGGCGGTGCGCTGGAAATATCAATATATTAACAAATAAACTTTTTTTTACGGTGGGAAATACTGTTACGGATATTTAAGGTAAACTTACTTGCTAACAGTAGTAATCTCTCTCCCTCAGCTTGTTCTGTCGAACCACTGAACTCTATGGTCGCCGCGCATAAATTCAACGCCTGACTCGCCTGTTAACAGACAATTGTTTTCAAATTAATTAGTTATTTCGCGATCATATGTAAATGGAGAATCAAATTGAATATTATGCTTTATTTTATAAACATACATACATAATACATATGCTAAAAGTCAGTTAGTCCAAATTTGCCATAAAAATATAATATATTCTATATAAAAAAATAATTTTGTTAAGTTCAGTCCATAAATCAAGTTATACTCCCTCTGTAAACGTCATATATTGAAGGACCCTTAAGCAGTTAGCTAGTTAGTCTTTGTTTTCGAGATTTTTTTTTAATATAAAGGATGCAAATTAGCACGCGAACCGACTGACAGAAAGTGGTCATCGCAGGCCGTGAACACTCACGGAACTTGACAGGTCTGGAATGGGTTGTCGTCCTTATAAAACCGACGCTTTCTTTTTGATATACCTAGAGTTGCAATGCATCGGAAATACCGAGCTAGAGAACTTTTCGTGCGAGCTTTTGAACGATTTTACAAGGTGATGGTGAGAGGCAAAGAGTTTTTAAGCGCACTGTAGTCGATTGACAGCTGTCAAGTTGGTGCGGACGGTATTGCAACCTGTGGCGTGTAGTAGTGGTGGAATTCAATCAAAAGTATTATTGGAACTTTGTCTGCACTTGGAGAGCGTGCGACTGCGTTGTACGATCTTATCGAAAACTTTCCACCACCGTACATCAAGACGGACGGGGAACACCCATACGTGGTACAATTACTATTAATTCGCACGATTTTTTTTCCTGAAAAATATGACATGGAACTCTTTAAGGCATGGGTGAATAGGCATTTCAGTTTTCCACCAAGCGAGATCGTGGTCAAATGTGCCTATTGGCAATAAAAGGAGAGTTGTGGTTCGGTAACTAATAATTCCTGTCGTATAACACTCACCTGTGATATAACAGTCTGCTGCTTAGTAATCTCAGCCTGTAGCTCCTTGATGCGTTGTCGTACGGTGGTCACGTGGTTGGTGCGCTCGTCCGAGTCCGACGACTCGCGCTCGGGCGACGTGTGCCGGATTGTACGCATCGGCGTCGATGGCGTTGTGTTCTGTTATTTGATTAATTATTATTGTTTAGATAAATTAATCTGATTGAAAAAAAGGGTAATTAATGAATGCTCGTAGTTGTATGTGTGTTCTTTAAAAACAATAAATGGGGGAAATATTTAAATTCATTGATTTCATTACAATCCTTCTAATATTATAAATGGGAATATTTGTGAGATAGTATGGTGTTATGTATTTTTGTAATTCTTTCACGCAAAAATGGCTGTACCGATTTAGTTGAATTTTGGTATGTAGATAAATGATACCCTGGATTATAAAAATTAATCCTTTGATGAAATGATGAAAAAGCATTTGAAGACAACGATGGATCTTAAACAGAAATAATTAATTGAATACACTGAAATTTGAACACTTTTTAACCCGTCATTGACACAGACACAAAAACCTATTTATCCTTAAATTATTGACCTACAGTATACTAAAAGTTTCACTAACCGCTTGCATGCGCCTATAGAAGCTGACGCTATGCACAAGCTCGGCGCCCCTGTCGTGTCGCAGCGGCGCGGCGAGCGGGCCCTTCAGCGGCGACTTGAACTGCGCCTTGTCCTGATAC
This sequence comes from Eurema hecabe, assembly GCA_026213755.1. Taxonomy (NCBI): domain Eukaryota; kingdom Metazoa; phylum Arthropoda; class Insecta; order Lepidoptera; family Pieridae; genus Terias; species Terias hecabe. Next base: position 5,510,033 of record JADANM010000147.1, on the reverse strand, counting down.
ACGAAACTTGACGATGAGAGGCCCGGCTGGAAATCATTGTTTATGGACCTATGGCTTTTGTCTATGAGGACTAGTATGGATAGCTAGTGGCTTAGGTAGAAACCTACGTTAGAGAAAGCTAGTCTTTACAAGCGTTAGATCATCTCTCCTAGTTTCTCAATGATAGCATTAAAGCGCATTTTGCGCCATTATGCTTAACGTGTGAATGTTTCAACTACATCTTTCTTTATTCACATATCGTGCAATTTTTAGCAACTTATTTGCAAGGCTTCTAGATTTAATTAATCATTATTATTAAGCTAAATGCACTTGTTACATCTAATGCGATAGTTTGCAGACTTCTTTTAAACTTGACCTGACTTTGATTTCAATAATAAATATGTAGATAGAAGATTATTCATAGTAGTCCGGTCAAATTAGACTAAAAACTGATAGTGAAATTATTTTAATTCACACAAGCTGTAAATTGGTAAGATTGTTTAAAATATAAAATTTATTTCTCCTATATGAAAAAAAATCGAGGTAAAAGGTTAAAAAATATATAATCCTTTGCTATTTTTGTGATTTTCAGCATCATAGTATTTTGTTATAGAATTATCTCAGACCAAAATTGTAATGGTAAAATAAAAATAAAAAAAACTTAATTTTTAATAATTTTGAGTGTGCACATTTAACCCTTTTTTACTCCGTCTAAACTGGATACGTTCTAAGCCCTCTCAGAACACAATCAGCCTCAAATAACCCCAGTGACCAGTTACCTCATTCACCTTGTTCACTTTGGGCGGAGTGGGTCCCTCTTGCTCCAATGCTTCATCGAGCAGGTCATCCAGCTCACTATCGCACGCACTCTCCTCAGAATCGCTCGCCACCGCCTTCTTGTAACTCGTGTTGTTTTTCTTCACCACCTTTACATACATATTATGGTTATATTAAATAAGTATTTTAAATAAAATTGCGTGCAACGTGACGTCATCACGTAACGAGAAATTTGTAAAGTTATTATCCAATAGAAAATAATACAAACATATGAAAATGATGTCGACTTTAAAACGGTTTACTGGTAAATCCAACTAGCTCTTTTTGAACTCTATGATACCAGCTGTTAGTGCTATAATGGTAGTCTACTATAGTCTAAGATTTTTAATATTATAATACCTATACTGTAACAAAGAGAAAATAAATAAATATTTTTCTATAATCTATACTGATATTATATAGAAGTAAAGTTTGTGTGTTTGTTGATTGTAAGGGGTAATTTCGGTATCTACTGAACCGATTTAAAAAATTATTTCACCAATTAGAAGCCACATTATTGCTGAGTGTCAGAGTGAGAGAGTGGCTATATAAAAAACCGAAAAGGATAATTAACATTATGCCCAACGAAGTGGGCACGGGTCAGTTAGTTTGGTATAAAAGTTTATATGGAATAAAGAAACAAAAAACATTAATCACTTACATTCATAACTTCCCGACCGAACGAAGTTTCCGCCCAGTTGTCGGATTTGTTCAGTTTGTCCGGTATGTTCTCCTCGCTAAAAAAAAATCTACTTTTAGTACATATAGGTAATCTATATAGTTATGCTAGTAATAACAATAAGAGGTAAATCTTCTTCTTCAGTGGACGTATTTATCCTCCATACTAACTGCTGGTTTGAGTGCATTTTGACATGAAGTATTTATATATAAATGGAGTAAAAGTAAGTTCTGTTTCAATTAAATGCAAGATTTAATTTGTTAATACTCATTCGTGATTTAAAAACTACTGGTACGATTTTAATGAAAGTAAACTTTACCATATGTATGTATTGGTAAACTTTCTTTTCTAGGTTGGTTAACGACTGTATAGTACGCGTCACGAATCTTTAGCGCTGAACGAGACCTGCGCAGAAGTCGAAAATAAGGTATCGAGGTAAGGGCGCGGGGCGCGTGATCGTCCGATGCGCGAGCGTTGATTGGTTGTCCCAGTCGTGTTGTCTTTCTCGCACCAATACGTCCATTACGAGCGCGATTCTGCCGATGCGCAGCTATTCTCGTCCAGCGCTAAACATAAATGACGCGTACTATACCTGGCTATTATTATTTAATATTTTCACTTTGATTAGATTAGAATGAATTTATACTAGTTGATTGGGTTCAGAAGCTCTACTCCGAACGCAATCGTCTTCGATATCGAAACATTTTGGGCCGCTTATTGAGTAATGGAACTTAAGTTACTCTAACAAAGAATCGAATCGAACTTCAGTTCATCGTATCGTTGTCAAAACAAACACAACAGTTTTTATATTTTTTTTCAAAGTCGCCCATAAACTGTATCGAAACTAGTCAGAATAAACGTCTTTTGAACCCGGAGTAGAGCTTCAGGATTCCTCGAATCGTCCTTAATATGTGAAAATATCGTATTGTTTTCGAGATCACTTTTATAGTGTGCAGTTTAAAACTAAATTAAGACGTCTATATCAGGGTTTTTTTACTTCTACCTTAGTAGTTATATCTTATTAATACATATTATATAATAGCGTCATAAATGAGGTGTTTGCTTCAGCTTAAAGGTGTTAATCAAGTTTTTAAGGTAATCCATATAGTTTCGTTATATTCGTACGTACTCAGTCTACAACCAAAGCGGTCTTGTACCCATTCCATAAGTTTATTCTATAGAGTAATACAGATTTTTCAGAGGGTGATATGAATTGAAATATTCAGAGGATGTTAAGACGATTTTAACTTGAAGGAGTATAATGTTCTTACTTAACTCAGGACAGTAGTTATGGTTTAATTATAATATTTTTTTCATATAGTTAGTTCTGACTTGATATGATATACGTCTTTGTTGAAACATTGGTAACTTGATAAACTTCTCCAGCGTCGTATCCTTATGGTTATCATTGGAAAATTAAAATAAAACTAATACCTATGTAAAAAATTAATTACGAAAGACCGAAAGACTTCAAACCCCTTTTCACTCTTCTTATCCTCCTATTAACTTTTGACCACCCCTTAGCGCAGTATTGCAAAACTGCTTTCTGAGCGTCGTGGGTTCGATCCCCGCACCGGAAAAATATATTTTTAAATTACATTTGTATTTTTTCTGGGATCTGGGTGTTACTTTATGTACTGTATGTATGTATTTAAAACATGTTAATGTAATGTATCCGTTATCTAGTTACCATAACACAAGCATTTCTTAGCATGGAACTAGATGGCGCTACGTATCTTGTGTCTTGAAGTATTATTATCAATCTTCTTGTAATAGTTTAATTCAACGACTGTAATTCTATAGTACTGGCTGGTACTCTATATATGTCAGAGAATATAAAATAACACGGTTATTAAAGTGTGTTTGATTAATTAATATGGCAATATTAATCGTCATAGATTATGCTTTATAACCATAAACATCAATGTTAAGTTATGCCGAATGTGATGAGATGTAAACTGTCAGTAGCGCGTCCGGCAGCGGCGCCTGTGCGAGTTGTGCGCACTGATTGTTAGCAATGCAACATGGAATATTGATAGTCAACTTAATCTTGATGATTCTCTAACCTTACAACCGTTAGGTATTCGGATACGTCATTTTCTATCCATTCTTACTACTATTAAAATTTTTTTTTCAAGTGATAGGTATTAAGGTAATAATATCGTACTGTAAAAATTTCGGAAAACCTTATTTAAATAGAAAGCCTCAATTTCTTGTGAGGATTTCGTTTTTATAACTAACCTTGACGTTGATAAAAAGAGCAATGATTCTCTTCCATGACGCTACTATCATCTTTATCTACACCTACGTATAGTTTTGTTAAGTTAAAGAATTTATTTGTACGCCCCCTCTACATGTCGTTTCTAGCACAACATTTTATATAATAGTTACACTAAAAGTTACTATGTTGCGATGTACGCAGCAACAGCTGATTTATGTCATATTAGTAGCCTTTAAAAAGTAGCCTATGTTCATTATCTAGATTAATACTAAACTGCTCGAAATTTCATTAAAATCGGTCCAATACTTTCGCAGTCTATTCAATTCAAACAAACACTCAAATCCTCCCTCTTTATATATAAAAGTATATTTAATATACTAGTTATAAGTCGGCTTACGCGTCTTCGTTCACGCTGTATTAATCCTACCCGAAACCTTATAATCTACGGCTATCATTTTTTTTTGCTTAAAAACAATCCTGGTACGTTCAGGATCATTCTAAAAAAATAATTCTGTAAATCGGTTCAGCTGTTATCGAGTTATGCGCTTATCAATCAAGACAACGTTTTTCGGTTTATCGGAAAAACCTAGCTATCCTCTATCTGAGCTTGAAACGTTGTCTACGTTTTACGACAATAACGATGGTGACTGAAAATAATTTAACATCCGTCAGTTCAATGAAAAATAATACGTGTTTTTTGGTTATTATCTTATTTAAACCATTATAGTCCGCGATCACTGGTCAATTTTTGCAATTGATTACTATCAAGCTAATTTTTCGTGAGTAGCTTTATTTTGATGAGACGCCCAATAATATCCTATGCCAAACCGATTTGGTGATTCTTCTTGTGTTATATCTCAAGATAATTATCTAAATTACTTGGAAAAATATTTGTCCTACAAAATCTATGGTTTGATCAAAGAGTCCCCTCTTATCCCCATTTATCGATAACGAGGTCATCGTAAATTATTACTAACCAGCTGATTTTTATTTCTTTACTTAGTTAATATCTGTATTATTTAACAAACATATTGTTAATATTTGAGATTACATTACATTGATTTGAAAAGACGTATGACGTCATTTTTTTGCACGTTTTATACTAAGTTGGGATGCTATTAAGCCCTACACCTAATTAGTGTTTTGCTGTTTTGACAAAGCCAAAACTACTGGTATTATATTTTATCTCTGACTGCGTAATTATAATGCTCTATATCTAATTAGTGTTTTGCTGTTTTGAAAGCCAAAATACTGGTATTATATTTAGTTATTATTTTAGAAACAGACTTATTATTATTTAATTATATTCGGAATAGTTCCTTTACCTTGGCTATGACAGGACTTTGTCTCAGTAGTAATTGAATGAAAATGAAACTACAAACACCCTTACAACATAATATTGATAAAACACTAAAATGCAACTAGTTTTGTTTCAGTTTTTCATGAGCTTGCCTCATTTAATTGAAGTTATTCCTTTAAAGGTGATTAGAGTAGTAGGAGCTATAATAATGTTCTTTATTAAGTACGAAAATAAATAATTTTGAATAACTTCGACGAAAAAACTTAACGAAATTTTAACACTTCATTTAGTAGTGCTACAATACAAGATAGACTCAGTTTTGAAATAAAAAACATACCTATGAAAAACCAGTTTACAGACTCATAACTTCTACGGTAACAAACAAAAACAAATCAAACAGCACCCCGTCTTCTCTCGAAGTGGGTGAATAAAAAAAAAACAAATTTAATAAAAAGTCAAAATGCACTCTGAAAACCAAAAACACAGTTAATAGGGAGAATAAAATACGTCATTCACTTAAATCCTTTATTTCTTACAAAAACAGATAAAAAAAGATTTTCTATTATCACAGATAACGAACTTAAATATTAAGCTGAAAGAGAAAGCAGATTAGAGATACATAATTTAAAACTACATACGTAAAGTCTATTTTAAAAAATATATAATCTTGTATACAGGATGTATAAGATTTATTTCCGAAAACATGAAATTTGAATTTAGTCAAGAATTCTATAAATGAAAAACAAGTGTCCGATCCGAAAACCTCTTACAATCTACCGGTAGTAGGTCATAATTTTGCTATTTTCTTGAAAAAATAACATAATTAATAAAAAAAAGTTTGTAAATTTCCTATTTGCATTTGTGTAAATTTTTCACTAGAAACATAATCTATAAAACTTTATTGCATTGTTGTTTTTAGATATGGATATTTACTTTATTCGAAAAGGTTTTTATATAGAGAATATTGCCCTTTAGGATCGGACACATGTTTTGTAACACACTGTACTTATAAGTAAATTTGAACATCAAATAACTTTTAAACTAATCTGCATCAGAATCAAGTCATATGCACTAACTAAGCTATTATTATACTTTCTGTTATTTCATTGACCGCGATTTTTCTTTAACACCCTGTATAGAAAAAAAATGAAAAATATACGTACATAAAACATTACGTGTTTAGTTTAATTATATTTACTATGTACTGTTGTTAAGTAGAGGTATTTTATATAAATTTAACTTAAAATTGTACTTCTTTGTATATGTTGGAACGTGGCTACAATAAATTGAATCGATCTATTGTACATTAATTTTAAATTTAAATTTACTGTACATAATATATTAATTGATTAATGAAATCTCTAACTCTGATATACATATTCAAATAAAATCACCAAGACAGTTTTAGATTTTAGATTCTAGCTATTTTGAACGACTATATCGATCTAACTACGTCTTCAACACGGTGTTATCATAAATGTACCTATAGAAGCGGTAAACGTAATTTAATATTTTTGCTTTAATGTATGGAAAAGTATTTAAAGTCAATTAAACCTTAAACGATTACTAAGCAAGAAATAAATCTGTGACATTCTTCTGAAAGAGAGGAACCTCGACTACTCAAACCACTGACAATGAAAAATTCGTATATATCGCCAGGAAAAAATATCATAAGCGCGATTCAGAACTGGCGTACCAGTACCCCTTGATTTCATTCGTTTATTTAGTATTTAGCTATTCGAGTAAGTACTAAATGCATGATTCATTGTATATTAACATATACATATAATATATCCTGCTATTAACAGATATTTTTCTCTTAAGAAACTAAAATAGTAAAGTTATACATATAACTTAAGACAGTTAGTTCGACGTAGCTTAAACCGTATTAAAATCATACGGCCCTTTCGGTAGTGTGTGTGATCCGGGATTTATCCCGTGCCGATAATATACACTTCCGTGATCCGATAAAAGTCTCGGACAATCTGACACTTATAAATTACGTAATAAGATCATCTTATAAAAATCTCACTCAAATAAACATACTATGAAAAACCATCTTGGTTTATAGTCAAACGTTTTTCAAGGAGTTTAAAAGATATTAGGAAAATTGTATATAATAAACCTACTCCTAACAACGCTATA
>JADANM010000147.1:5467906-5482016 GCA_026213755.1 Eurema hecabe | reverse complement strand
GTAATGATTAGCAGTTGTCCGCGGCGTTCTTGTAAATTTCTAATACGAAAATCGCGATTAAGAAGTTTCGAAAATTATATTTTTAGTTCTGATTTCGCGTTCGATGACATTGGAAGACTATTAAAAGTTTTAATGAGATAATTTGATTTGACGACCGCTTGGCGCAGTGGTAACACAACTGCTTTCTGCGCGAAGGGTCGTGGGTTCGATTCCGACACTGGAAAAATATATTTGTAATTTACATTTGTATTTTTCTGGGGTCTGGATGTTGCTATGTATTGTATGTATGTATTTACAAAAGAAAATTATGTATATGTAATTTATTCCGTTATCTAGTTGCAATAACACAAGCTTCGGCTTAGCTTGGAACTAGATGGCGCTGTGTATAAATGTCATGAAAATATTTATTATTTATTTATTTAATTATTAAAAGATAGACATGCAATAAAAAGGAAGAATAATGCTTTTTAACACATTTTTAGAGTAACTTAAACCGTTTAGGCAGCGCATGCAACGGAAGTCCTCAAATATGAATATCTTTACCCGTTTTGGCAACAATTTTAAAAGGTATCGCAATTTCACACGGGACATGTGATACTTAGCGAGGTCAACGAACTCGCTGCAGAATTATCGTTGTTCAAAATATTATTTTTAGTATGTAAATTACTGGGTGGATTATATTATAATCATCTATAAGTAAATACAAGTATCATCAGTGGCCTTTGTGTATCCCTATTAAGCAAGTACGATTGCTATGTTAAGTTCGTTAGTAGAAAAATATAATTGGCATTTTTCTCGTATTAAAATGTATTGAAAAACGAAGACTTCGAACAGCTGACTATTACCACTGTTCCGAAGTAAGAAAAAAATAAACAAAGTCCAAATCTTAAACGTAATTATATTTGTTTTGTATAAAAGTTAGTATTTAACAGATGATTATATGAAACGTGTTTTTTTTTCATGGACAAATTGGAAGAATTAAAAAACATTAAGTACCTAAGTATAGTACTATCAAAAAAACGTGTCAATACATACATTTGTTACAACTATTTGAATATGATTTCGTCATCGCATAGGTAACTCAATAATTTTGCACGACGTCATTATAATGGTATTGCATTTTTGCGTTCTCGGAATCATTTCATTTATCGGTTCATCTGTAATATACGGACGGGTCAATGACCGAATGGAACTCGTTTATTTAATTAAGTAGTTATATTATATTTTTTATTACCTTTGTTAGTAATGTCATTGTTCTGATATTTGCATTGACTTAATAACGTTTTACCAAAGAGCTAATTACTTGTAAGAAAAGAAAAGGCGATATACATATTAATATGCAATACTTATATAGACTTCGCTACAATGAAGTCAATATAATATGTTACGTACATTATTTTCTTAAAGTTTGGTTCTAACATAAAGTGACGTTACAAAATAACCAAAAACTATGTCATATAGTTGTAATCTTCTTAATATATATAAATCTCGTGTCAAAATTTTTGTCCTCAATGGACTCCTAAACCACTTAACCGAGTATAATAAAATTCGCACACCATGTGCCGTTTGATCCAACTTAAAAGACAGGCTAGCTTACATTCCGTCATTGCTCCGTGAACGGGAAGTACGCGGGTCAAACCGCGGGACACAGCTAGTAATAAATATAAATATAGTGTAATGTGACGTCACCTCAAAAACCAAAATAAACTATCAATTTTAAGGAAACTACAATGAACACTATATACTAATAATGAAGAACTATATATATGCAGAGTGCAGACATATAAAAAAACATTTTGTATTACGTATTGAGAATATTTTTTGAAGTCAATTAAAAATAGTGTACAACATACTGTATGTACTATGTATAACATAGCAACTTTCTTCAGGTAATATACAGTCTAGTTGTTAACTTTCAATAGTTATTGTGCACAAAGTAAATAATGCATACAGTTGTCTTTGTTTCACACATCCTTTTACGTAAACAAGAGCGTAAAAGCCTTTTATCAGTTGAGACTTTCACTTCGCGCCATTATTTATTTAGGTGACATTTTTTCTTTTTTTTCTGTCCCTATGTATGCTTAAGTCTTTAAACAACGCAAATGATTTTCATGTGTTTTTAATAAGATTAACTGATTCAAGGATTATATGTATAATACTAGCTGTTGCCCGCGACTTCGTCCGCGTTTACTTTCATAAAAAAATTATTCCCCTGGAAACTTGATAAAAAGTATCCTATGTCCTTCTCCAGGTTCTAAACTGCATCCCCACAAATTTTCAGCCAAATCAGTTGAGCCGTTATCGAGTTATAAGTGAAGTAACTAACACGACTTTCTTTTATATATATAGATATGTGTGCGAAGCCGAATGTCATATATATCAATAAAGATTAGTTTTTTTAAGAAGAGAAAATATCGTGTATTTTTTGGTTCCGCCATGTCGCGTGACTTGAGGTAGCGTTCTATCATTTAAAGCTAAAACAATAATGGTAATTATAACTGCTAATTAATGATCATTATCATTCATTCTATTAACATCTGTTGACGGTTTGACGACCGCTTGGCGCAGTGGTAATACACCTGCCTTCTGCGCGAAGGGTCGTGGGTTCGATTCCCACACCGGAAAAATATATTTGTAATTTACATTTGTATTTTTCTGGGGTCTGGGTGTTGCTATGTATTGTATGTATGTATTTACAAAAGAAAAGTATTTATATGTAATTTATTCCGTTATCTAGTTGCCATAACACAAGCTTCGGCTTAGCTTGGGACTAGATGGCGCTGTGTATAAATGTCCTGAAATATTTATTTATTATCTTACACATTCATTTGTCATCTTTCATCATATTAAACTAAAATATGACGCAGTTGATACTTTATAAGGTTCCCCAATATATTTACATATTATTTAGCCTCGTCCCGTAGTCTTCTTTCTTGCTTCATTAAATTTAGACCACGGTAAAAAAATAATCACGTAATCTTTCCTTTCAAAATTATCAACATCATCAGAGTTACATCCATTCATATCTACATTCCGTACCATAAAAAAGTATTGGATTTAATATCTATCTATACTAATATATAAAGCTGAAGAGTTTGTTTGTTTGTTTGTTTGAACGCGCTAATCTCAGGATCTACAGGTTCCAATTGAAAAATTCTTTTTTAATTGAATTGACCATTTATCGAGGAAGGCTTTAGACCACATAACATCACGCTGCGGCTAATAGGAGCGGGGATATAATGGAAAATATGGAAAAAACGGGGAAAATTATTCATCTTTGAGGGCTTTCTTTGCGTGCGCTGCGAAAACGGTTCAAGATACAAAAATAATATGTATGAAAGAATTATTCCTCTTTAAATGATCTAAAAAAAAGTGACAGTATATGTCAATTTTCTAAGATTGACTCACTATAACATAATAATAGAAATAGATCCGACGGGGACGAAGTCGCGAGCAACAGCTAGGTAGTTAATAAATAGTGTGAAATAAATTAACAGTAAAGAAAATGTAAATTTTCACACAAAGGCAGACAAACACGTTAGCATGTGTCATACTGGTCATTTACGAACGGTGTCACTGTAGTGTGTCATGTATTGGCACAGATGTACGTTTTTGGACAACTGTGTTAGTTATTAGCGTAAATATATCTAGTACACTTTGATATTGGTACAGGTTTTTCGCAAACACTCGTTACAAGCATTGAAGGAATGTCCATGTAAGAGCTATTGTAACTGTATAAGGACTTGTTTTGTGTTTGGAAATTTGGGTCCGAAGTTGGTGGTTTTATCGTTGTAAAGGTAAAAAAGGGTTTTTAGAAAAACGAAAGAAAGAAAGAAACATTAATTGCAAAGCAAATTACAGATACACTGAAACAATACACAAGACAATTTACAAATAAAGAATTAAACAAGAAATAAATTATCTGCAACATTTATTAACTGATTGCTGATTTTCAATGGCTCTTGAATTTGAAAATAATAAATACAACTTTGTTTTTTCCAACGAAACGTGGTCATGAGTGTGTTTTTACTGATTTTCAGTTAATTGTGGTGTAACCTATCGAAATGTAAAACAAATTAAATTATAAAGCATAAAACACTTGCAAAAAAACTACACTCCTACACGCTGTAAAAATTAAAAACTATTTTTTTTATTATTTTTTTTTTCAATCGTCTTAAAAATAATAATAAATATTTTGAAGCAAAGGCAATAAAGCCCATTCGACAGAATTGTGAAACGTTTTTCTCGTCAAGCCCTTTTCTGGTCCTATGTTTGTACAATAGTGTTTCGACATAGCCATGGTCATTGTGATTTAGTTGGTTTCAACAGTTTTGTATACCTACAGTGTATTGGTTGACAATGTTGCTTAATCGTTAGCTTTCTAGCTTTAGGTATGATCTTTCATCTTTCGTTTTGTCGAAATAGTGTATCTTCCATTTACGTTTGCTCATTGTAATTTGAATAACACGGTGTATCAACTTTTCAAATTACGCTATTTTAACATCTATTAGTATAAATGAGTTATATACAACTTAAAAAAAACAATTTAATATGAAAACAAAAATTACATTCTCATAGGTATACTTTAGTCAGCTGTACATGAAGGAAATAGAAATGATAACGGTTAAAACAATGTAATCTAGATATGACCGCAAAGTGGTATCCCGATCAGCGAGATCTAGTCATAATCGCCTTATTGTTTACTGAGAACGTAGTTTATATGTTACTAGCTATTGCCCGCAACTCCGTCCGCGTGGACTATCATTTAATCTTTGACCTTCCTCTTCTTCCTTATAACCCTTTTTTTGTTAAAAAGTAGCCTATGTTTTATCTCAGGCTCTAGACCATCTGTGTACCAAAATGACTTCATAGGCTATATAATATATAAACCCGAAAAGGATAATTAATATTATGCCGAATGAAGTGGGCACGGGGCTAGTATTGTATATATTAGATGGAGGTTTCTCAAAAAATGTTGTGTCATATTTAATTTTTCCCTTTTTAAAAAGCTGGCAACGCTTTCGTGAGCTTTTGTTGGGTAAGAGGGAGCATAGGCTGCCCATTTGCTGTTCCTACCCTCCTTCGTCCCGTCCTTTAATACTTCTTGCCACTAATCCGTATTAAAAGGCCGGTGACACATTCGCAAGGCAGTTAACTTTAAATTTCCATGGGCGGACGTGGTCGCTTACTACCTATCAGATAAAAAATGGTTCGTACTCACATGTCGCTAACATGACAACATTCTCATACCAGACTAGTCATTGAAGCCTATTGTAGAGAGAGTAATGACGTATCGTAACGTATAATTTCACCGTTGGATCGTTAACTGTCGCGGCATTTAGTTATTATTAACTAGGGCTCCTAATGATGGGGAGCGGTGACGAAAATGCCATATGACTATCGTTATAATGGGGACAGGTGTATGTAAGTTTTGACTATGGTATGTTCTAAATGTAATGTCTGTCTCGTTTTATATTTAAGTGTTAAACCGCTTATATATAAAAAAACTCATGTTGAAGGACACTTGATCGTTTGAAATAGAGGTACCTAGTGGTAACACAACTGCTTTCTGTGGTAACTGTTGCAGGTTTGATTCAAAAAAGAAAAGTATGTGTTAATGTTTGTAAATAATTTTATCATATAGTTTCCAGACGTACATTTATTACGCCCGAAAAGTAAACATTAAAGAGACATGTTTTCTTATAGATAGATTTGCGAAAAATACCATGCCTTCATTCCAACAGCTCAGGGTATTTTTATAAAACGCACGAGTAGTGCAAAAATTGAAAATTTATAATTGGAATCTGAAGCATCAACATTTTTTACCTGTCCGCTTGGCGTGGAATACCCCTATTGTTATTTAAGATATATTTAATGATTTATAAAAGAAATTGAATAGACAATATCATATGCGCCCCGATCATTATGATTATTTATGATCATGTCAGTGTTTCGTTAATGTGTGGAAATAGGTCAGGTCAACATATGCACAACGAATGGATATCTCCACTAGTTTGTCTTGGATTTTGATAAACATAACACTTTAAAGTATATCTTTAACGAAATATATTTTACAGTAAGTAAATAAATCGTTACTTAGCTGAAAATGAGGAATAACGTAATAACAATAGCTTTTTAATCGCTACTAATTGACCCGCCATGTTCGATTTAGAATGACGTCACACAAAAGAAAAGCTTTGTACAAAATTATAGCTCAAATAAGTTGTCTACTTAAAAATTTAGTTACTTAATATGAAACTTGTAAGATTACATAATTTCTATCTTTGTATGTATATCTATTATACCATATCTGCTAAGCCCAAGGAGAACAATAGATTAATTTTCAATTGATTATTTTTTGTTCATTGTGTGTTAACAAGCGATTGTTAACATGAAAGTTGTAAACGTCTGCTTAAGCAATGAATATGACAAATATATTCATTAATATTATTTATTTATTTACATTTTATTACATTAGGAAATAGGTACATTAAAATATGATTCAACACACTGCTATTATTTCAATGCAACATCAATAACGAGAACGAATATTGGTCGAACTAATGTTATAAAATATGTTAAAGTATGTAAGAATGTATGGACCGATTTAGTTGAAATGTGGTATGTAGATAGGTGATTGTATTGACACCAAGGACATTTTATGTCCCGGTATTGCCCCGGGAATGGAAACTACGTGGATAAACCCGCGGGGCCCAGCTAGTAACATATAATTTCTAAAATTTTAAACAATTTTCTTAACCTATCTATATAAAAAACATCGTACTAGTTTAAAGCTATGTTTTAATTTTGCAAGAAAAATTGCCTTAGTAAAGACAAACAATGAACCGTCAATTGCAATGAATAGACATCTAGAGCAACGGACTGTCGCAGTATTGTTTAGCAATGCGGATAGGCGCAGCGCCAGTGGTGCGTTAAATCGCTCTTGTCAATATCTATACATATAATAAAAACGTAACGAGTCCCTGTCTGTACATAGAAGATATATGAGAAAAAATATTACAGGAGACCTTTATTAACGCAATAGAACCCAAAACAATGGTTTTTGGAATTTTTGTCTGTTTTTTTGTGCTCGCTAATCTCAGAAACGGCTTAGCCTATCTAGATGGTTTTCAATGATATACTGTGGTAAGCTTAACTTAACATTTAGTCTTTAATTCATGTCAATCGGTTGATAAATAAAAAAGTTATGGAAATTTAAAGAATCACGTTGAACTCCCTAAACGTTTGTTGGCGCGGGTTAGGCATTTTCAAAAATGCTGCCGAAAGTCACTTTTCTACGCGGGCGAAGTCGCTGGCACAGGCAGTAGTCAATATAGCAGTGGCTAAGGGGCTTGTCAGTGATCAGATATAACTTGTAGAGGAAGGGGGTGTAACCTTCTACGCAAGGAAAGATCGTCACCCATTTGAATAGTTGATTAACTGTTTGGTTGCTATGGTTCGATGTAGATAATTTGTATATAAGTAAAATATTATTAGATTGAATCAGAACGCTCTACAAACGCGAAAACAACGCACTCTTGTGTTATAATGAAATTCTCCACAAAGTCTTAGCGCTTTTAAGATAAGCTGTTCAATTTAATAATGCCTTCTGCCACTAATTCTAAGTACACACTGGTGTATATAAAATTTCCTATATTTGAAAAAAAACTTATATCGATATTACGCGAATCCTGAAGTATGGTGGAATACTCAAGTATAATAACGCATTAAATATAAAAAATGAAATGTGGTGAAAAGAAGATAAAATCAGAACATTTTCAAAATACAAAGAACATCAATTGAAACTTGAATCCTTAAACTTAAGTTCCGACAACTAACAATTCTTGCCAATTTAAAAAACTTTTTAATTTAATGCCTACGGTATCCTCATATGAATCATGTTGTATGACAAATCTGGGATAAATACTTAAACAACCAAAAGACACTAATACAAGGAAAAACGCATACGAAATGTATAACTTGCAAAATCACGCATTAAATTTTCCACTTCAATTAATGTATAAGGAAATTGGCCAGGTAAACGTGAAAAAAATAAGCAACGTTTTATATGTCGTATAACTAATATTATATATTGATTTCTGCCATCAAGTCTCAAACGTGACATACTTCTTTTAAAGAAAGAAAAATTTAGCAATTTTAAAAGTGAAGTTGCTGTAATGAGTTTGAATAAAATATCTTTTCAGCTTTATATCTCAGTATATGTAGGTACGTGTGTTCGCTGTGAAGTAGAACTTTATTTACAGACTAGGGTTTTGAAAGTATACTCCATAATAGTTAAATATTGACATATAACATATGAAAACACTATAATGTGCTTGTACTAGAAAGAAAGAAACATTTATTTCAGAGCAAATTAGAAAAAAGTATAACAATACACACTTGACAAGTAAACAAATAACAAACACAGGTAGGAGAAAGGAAAAAATCAGTATTACTCTGTAAAAGGAATGCCACTCAGCATGTGTTGGAGCGGCGAACAGCTCCGACGCTGGTTTTCAGTGGCTCCTATAATACTATACGTTTATACAAGGATAATTTGTTTTCATGCTTTAATCTATCTATGTCATACCAGAATCCGTTGTGTAGATTGAATCAACCAAGCTTACGTATAAAAGCGGAAAGTGAATCTTTATAATACCTGTATATTGCAGAAATAAATATATGTGAAAATAATTTCCATCAGGATACTGTTCTGAGCGGTAAAGTACTAACATATTATGTGACAAGTCTAAAGTATTTCGTCACGGGCACGAACCTGTCTGACAGGTTAGAACAAAACAATACCGCGTTCAGTAAGTATCTACGTCCTTTGATGAACCACCAAGTGCTTGCCAAGTGCGATATCCTTACTAAAGGGACACTCCCTTAGTCTATAACTAATCAGAACTTCTCTTAATGAAAATGTTGTAGGTAGATTTAATTGCTTCTTACATTTGACGTATAAGTATTATAATTGTTCTGTCATTTCGGTTCTCTGATGGATAATTGATTCTACTTATTCAATATTCGGGTGAATTTAATATCTTCAAATAGAATAGTCTACTTTACAAGTTTGTAATATTGTTGGGGTTAATTCAATTTTGTCACTAGGTACGAAGCTAAATTTTTGATTTTTATATAAGTGCAGGGAAAACAGTATTTATTAAGATCGATCGTCGATCTAACATCGTCACCAGATGACGGAATGGGTCATTACCTCGAACCGCCGGCGGTAACTCCATTTCGTCACAAAACGTGCGCCGGCGCAGATCAGTGATAGCGGTTCAGATTACTTGTAACAATTATGCATCTATAGTATAGTGTAGTGACAGTGAATAAGAACATTAAAGGTGTAAGTTTGTTATATTAAGAACTATATATTCCGGAATGGAGTATATGTAATTTGTCTATGTTTTTGGGGTTTTCAAGGCAATAGTTAGATATTCGGGATCGTTGTCAAATATTTGTCTATTTCGTAATAGAAAAACTGTCACCTTAATGAGTATATTCTAACAGGTATTTTGACCGTCTTCTGCAATGATGACGTCATAAAAGACGTCATAAATATGTTTTGAATAACAAGTAAAAGTTTTGAATGTGACTTAAATTTAAATTTAGTATAATATACTAGTGTATATAAAGCTATAGAATTCTTCATATAGCCGAATTTAAATAATTCTTTGCGTATATGAGAACTACTTCATATAGGTAGGTTAGGTTACTATACCGTTAGGGTTAGTAGTACGGTTAGGGTTACACGAGTGAAATCACGAGACGCAACAAGTCAAGGTTGCAGTACCTAAAGATTTTTCACTTCTCACCATAACAGCCAAGCAGTGCAGATCGCGTCATTAGCGCGCGCACCATCGTCTACCACTCCATTCCGTCGGAAAACGTGCGCGCGCGCAGATCGCGGCGAGCGATACGGATTACCTACTGTCATACAGTGTTTTCCAATTACAGAGCATTGTGCGACATTTCGATCAATGCCAAGTTAAAAAAAAAATTATTCTCTGTCACGAGAGTTCTATTGTGCGAAGCGTTGCTATAGTTGAAACGTTTAAAGCAAAACATTATGTCGCATAATATACGCACCATAATTGGAAGACTAGGATAGTGTTGTGATAGCGTGATATAATATAGTGAGTTATATATTGAGATCGAGTTTTATGGACAGAGATAGTGTATGTTGCTTGAATATTTTGTACAGGAGTTAAACGGTGTTTGATATATATAATATTATAACGGTGGTATGTTGATAGTGTAAGTTGCCAATTTATGAATGAACTATTTTTAGTTTATAGTCGAAAATAGAGTTTTTGGAAAATTATTAATTAATAGTGATATGATAACGGTCATTTTATTTTCATTAAATTTATATTTTAAAAATTCTTCATGTACTGTTTTTTTGTGTCGAGAGAACGTACTTTAAATTATTTAAAGAAACAAATATTAAAGATAACAATTATTAATATATGTTTTATGAATAATATATTATGTATTAAATACGCCTACATATAATCTATACTTCTATACTGCTATATAAATAAGTAATGTTTGTGGGTTTGTTAAATCGTAAGGTGTCTCGGGATCTACTGAACCGATTTTTAAAATTCTTTCACCAATAGAAAGCCACATTATTGCTGAGTGTCATAGGCTATGTAAAAAGGATTGTTAACATTATGCCCAACGAAGTGGGCACGGGTCAGCTAGTATTTAATATAAAGAACCGCCGTTATTGTTAGTAATTTATCTTTAAAGTGAAATCGTTTCGTTGTTTTAGTATTTCCTTAATTACGACACTGCGATAAACAATGTGAATGTTAAAGGTGGTTTAAAGAGACTTTATTCTACCGTCGAAACGTACTATAGATAATGTAGTTTTCTAGGATTTGTAAAAGAAAAAATTATAAGCTTATCTTATATACACGTTGAAGTTATTTACTATGATTATTATTTTCTAATGATAATCATCTATTATAATCTATATTTATACAGCTTTATAAAGCTTAAAAATTCCTTTGTTTCTGTGTCAAAATTTGCGATTATTGAAGTCATGTTATATAGCTTCATATATGTGAATTGAAATTACCTTAAAGTTAAGGTCACTAGTACTCAAGTAAACCCACGAGACACGGCAAGTCTTTTGATGTGGGAATTGATTATACATTTTTATTTTTGTTTAAATAAATGTGAATAAAATAAATTTGAATACTACGAAGACTATCTATTCAATTTATTTTAATGTTAGTATATACGTCTTATCACACTATCAAACGTTATCACACTATTGAAAAAAAAACGCATCAAAATCGGTAACATAGTTTTAAAGTACTAAGCATGCTTACAAACGAACAAACAACGGAAAAACGACTTTGTTTTATACGATGTAATGCGAAACCAGTCTTCGTGCAATATGGAAACATGCACGTGGAAAAAACTAGTTTTAAATTATATGAGCAATCAATTATTTCAATAACCTCGGCGACAATACTAAGTACAGAAGTATGTAAATAAAATAAAAATAAAATAAAAAACACTTTATTGACAAAAAAAACATACAGAAAATAACTACTATAAACAAAATACACAATTCAGTCAATTGGCGGCCTTATCGCTAGGAAGCGATATCTTCCAGGCAACCAAAAAAAAGAAGAAAAAAAGTGTCAAGAAAAAGTTATAAAATAAAGTACATATAATACGAAGCTAAAATATAATAAAGTGCATAAATAGAATACATAGATTAACGCGACAGCAAACATAAACATATACACACAAATATGTACATCATTACTATGAATGTATGATGAATAAAATTCACCCACGGTCGTTAAGCAAATAGCTATCATGAGATCACCGCCAATTATTTATTTTCAATAGCATTAAAAATCACGTATGTACTTGCGTACTTCGATCATATGATTGAACGTTGTTGTATGGGTACAAAGTTTTAGAGGTGGTATGTACCTACGTGATAGATATTGCTGGTTATATTGCAGTAGAATTGATTTTTTATGGGTTTTATCTAAGGTCCTGTGGGAGAAAGATCATGAGTTTTTTTTATTCTATGCAGTGGTGAGACGAGCTGGACGCCCTCCTGATGGTAAGAGAAACGCCAGCCCATAACCAATGTAGTGCTACCCAGAACTTTGTCACACTTCTCGACTAAAACCCCACTGCGATCTATCTAGGCTTCCTAGATGACCCAGAAATGTTACGAAATGTTGAGTCGTAGTGAGAAATTATACCTCATTTCGAAGATTAAAAAAAATCTTTTAAATTAAGCATATTAGCAACGAGCTATGACCATGACATTTCATTTTTAACCTTTGGACCCCTTTTTATGCAAAGAAAATATATAATTTATGTGTAATTTATAATTCAGCATTTTGATCAATCGTGATAAATACGCGCCCTTAAAGACTCGCGACGTTCTATACAAAACAATTTCAATGCACAATATTTTCGTTATCGAAACCGCAGTATTGCAACGAAGTTTCTACAAGAATCAATTGTTAAATATCGTAGAAAACTGAACGTTGCAACGCGACAATCGCAAAAAGTGTGCAGTCGAGTTGACTGGTTCACACTTCACTCGGTCTGCTGACCTACAAACTGATTTGCTTAGTGCAATACTTTTAATTGCAGCTAATTGATCGTTAATCGATGTTTAATAGCCGATTTATATCGCTTCTGACTAGCGGCTAATTAGTTTTGGCGCCAGCTACGGGACAATATACGTGTAGGTTGTGTTCTGATAGAAATTGACACAATATTATCGTAATAAGACATACCTACATTGTCAATAAAAAAAGATAGAACAATTATATTTAACGCGTACACAATTTGTTGAACTCTTAGAAAGAGACATCCAGCTTATTTTGCTTTTTATAGAGGGTTGTCTCTTTCGTACAGTTCCTATGGAATAAGTATAGTATCGTGTTAAAGAAATAAATCCGAAAGTAGTCGATGTTCTCTTTCGGTTTGAAAATCTTTTGAATTAAAGATAAATATTTGATTAATGCGGGAATAGTTTGATTAATTTTGATAGAATAGAAACACAATACATATAAGGAGTTCTAATGGTTCTATAATAATTATTGAAACCACCGTGTCGCTATGTAAAGATGTATAAACAAACACATAAAACTTACGATTTATCTAGGCCACATTAGCCATTGCATTCTAGAATTTAATGGTAATACAAACTACGTTATTAGTTTCCATATCTCAATGCCTGTAACAGATTTCCATACGAAATAAATAAATATTCATAAGACTATAATGTCAATATATACCGTTAGCACCCAGCATATATTACAAAAAACATTTTAAAAAATGACCTTTGCAATAATCGTTTGAAATTTTCAGACAAACCCAAACCGGTTCAAACCAAGACGCCTACCAGGAGTGCAGAAATATCAAAGAGCAATTCTAAAGACAGCCTCGCCGAGGACAATATTAGCCAAAGTTCACTAGGCGGAGGCATTAAGGGGAAACTGGCGGCTCTATTCAATAAGGAGCAGACGATAAGCGAGACGACTATAGCGAATAAGTTTAAACAGGAGAGAGAGAAAGAGATGGAAATGCTGCAAAACAGATTTCAGTATAAGGTGAGTTTTGATTGTTTTTTGTTTTTACTTAAAATAATTTGTCAAGGCGAATGACGTGGTAGTATTTATACGAAATAAGTTATTTGAAATGTTCGATAACTCAATTAGCTACCTTATTAAAAATCTTATCTATTGCTTTTATATATTTTAGAGCCTCTTGAGTTGATTTGAGTGAGAAACCTTAAATAGTTAATAATTATCTACCAATAAACCAGAGTGAAGTATGTTATTGCATCGTATACTAGTAACAACTTATGCTACGGCACGTCGACTTCAACATTCCTAAAAACTATTATTCGCGATCCCCCTTGAAATCGTATTCGAAATGCCTATTCAATAGTCCCTACTAATATTATAATATTATATTCTGAGAGCGGGTGGATCTTTTTGTAGGGTTAGGTACTTCTACACGTAAAAACTATACAATCGATTTGGTACAAGTTTAACATTTTAATAAAACGGAAACCTCTAATAATTAATTAAATGCGTAAATAAAT
>JADANM010000147.1:5437617-5462585 GCA_026213755.1 Eurema hecabe | reverse complement strand
CGGCGACGGAGTTGCATCATGAGTTACGTAAGGGATTATTTGAGACAATGGATCGGATTATTTTAATTATTCGAATGTTGGAGGTCGTCGGTCGCGTGCGACGTGTAGATGTCGACTGGCCGCGGCCGTGGCGACCACGTGCGGAAACCGGCTCCGGCGATAACATTTTGACGCATAAGCGCGTTTTGCAATTTCATGTGCAGGAGGATATTAATGCTAATGAGCTACATTTGACCGGCCGATTGCAACGTGAGATGCCTCGGCCCTTGACTAATGACGTTGTAATAGTGTTGTAACTTTGAACATAAAATCAAGTTACATAATTTTTTTCTATTTAAATAACATAAAAATGCACATAAAGATATTTTTTGAATTCAAAAAATATGACATAGTAAAAATATCGTTTGACAGCCTTTTGTTATAAGTTATGTTACTCATGGTTTTTTATCAATACACCTACAGGCTGATAATTACTAATTCAGAAAAATAAAACAAAGCCTAAAAATTGTAATCCCAACTGCCATTTACGCATAACCTACCCAAAACAAAACAAAAATAAAAACCGTGAAATTACAACATTAAAATTAACTAAAATTAAAATTAAATTGATACGCTTTGTTATTTCAAACGGCGCTTAAGAATAATCATGATCTAATCAACCCGAAAGTAAAAAACAAGATACGAAATTTCAAAAAAAAAAACAATATGCAATTCCAAATTTAAAATTAACAATAATTAAAAATAATTCAGTTTGTATTAATTAATAACTCAAACGTAAACGCAACCGACAACTATTCCAACCCGAAAAGAAAAAAAGGCATTGAAATTCCAAATTTAAAATTAACAAAAAAGTGGAAACTTCTCTGACTGAATAACTACACTATTGGTATAAACGTAAGCGCATTCGAAAACCCGAAACAAAAAAAAAAACAATGAAATTCCAAATTTAAACTTTAAAAACACCGTCTTATCAGCCAGCATTGATAGCGTTGTTAATTCAAACGGCGCTTAGCCGCAATCCCAGTGTTGTGACACGCCGCCCCAGATAGCTAGCCTATTTTCTCGCGCGACCTACATCACTTTAAAACATTATTATGTAATCATTTTATACACAAATCAACACTTGTTTATCGTGAAAAGTTATTTAAAAAGATTTTATACTAGCCAAAAAATAAAATAAAAAAGGTAAATGGCCCAAACTACTGACCCGATTTTAATTACAGAGCCATCAAAATATTCTTAATAACAACACAGGTGACGTATTAAGCTTTCGTTATATATAGAAATACTAGCTGTTGCCCGGTGGTAGAATTAATCAAAATCCTTTCTTAGCGGATGCCTACGTCATAACATCTACCTGTACTGCAAATTTCAGCCCGATCCATCCAGTGGTTTGGGCTGTGCGTTGATAGATCACTATGTCAGTCCTTTGAATTATATATATTTAGATATACCAAAGTCTAAAAATATTAAACGTATATATTTGAAGTTTAGAACTATCTATTGTTAACAAATTGAACAGACAACAAGACTCGCTTAAAACATCAAAAGATTTTTTTAATGTAAGTACGCCCCGTTTCTATGACATAGCTGGATCGATTTTAAGCGCATCGATCAAATAGCTTTGAGAACTTGTCTACTTATTTACTTTTCTTCTCTATCTGTTCTATTTTTTATATATTAAGGTGTCTGGAAGAAACTATTTGTAGAGATAACACCGCCTCTTGAGTTTTGCTGTGTGTATTGTTAATTATTTTATCTTTGTGTGCAATAAATAGTTTATTATTATTATTATGACTTGCATTCCCTACAAATACTTACTTTAAAATAAAACACGAGGTCAACGACACTTTCAACTATGAAAAGGATATCATATTTCGGTACTAATACAATTGGATAATTTACTTCAATTTAAGCTACTTAAAATATCAATTTCGGTAAAGCCGTAGTCGGCGGGATCTTAGAGGGATACTACTTTATTATCTACTAGCTGTACCCCGCGGTTTTACCCGCGTAATTCCTGTTCCCGGGGCAATACCGGAATATAAGTATCCCATGTGTTAATCCTATCTACATAACAAATTTCAACTAAATCGGCCGTTTTGCATGAAAGAACAACAAACATACATGTATAATATTTGTAGGATAGAAGTATTATTAATTTTATCTATTAAGACTATCCACGCACCGCGGATATTCCCGCATACAACTCGATATTGACATATACATACGAGCCTGACAATGAATAGGTACACATTATCACATAAAAACTGACAGTTGAACTTGTTTAACTACTTCAATAAGTAGACCCATTCATTAAACTTCACTACTTATACATTATTATACTTTGCATTTTGCAGAAAGCGAAATTTTATTTTTGGGACATTGGGGGGTGTGTTAATAGAAACTAAGCTTGAAGTTTGCGGGGTCGCTACACTTGTCTTTCGGTCGCCATTTTGAAAAAAAGTGGTGAAAACTATTTAGCGATATCTCGGAAACTATGCGTCTTACACAAAATTTGTTAAGACGTCATTTGTAGCTAAGAAATGTAATATTCGGTCCTAAAATAATTGTAACATCAATTGACTAAGATACTTTACGTCAGTACTTGTACCTACTATTACCTTAGGCCTTATCCTTCAAAGTCCTTAGGTTTCCTACATACTCTTTCCAACGGCCCGACTAACCAAGCAGCGTTCGGTCTATGAACTTCGTAATAGCTAGGTTATAGAAAGCATAGAGAATTCGTTTAGCCATGGCTCGTAGTTGTACCGCTAATATTGTCCTAGACACGTATTCAACCAGAACAAAGTTCATTGCACCCGCGACAACCACTACGCATCACGATAAAAACCTTGCAACCGGCTTGATGGCACGCAAAAAATATGGTTCAACAAACTATGCTTTTATTATGTACCGAGTAGGACTGCTTACCAGTCGGAGTTGGCAAGACGAGGAAGTTATATGGAGAACATAAACTGCATAAAAAATTAGATGGATTAACATAATTTTTCTATCTATCTTTTTCAGGTTATTTTCATAGTTAAAATAACTTTTACAATACGCATATTAATGCACCCTAAGTATTTTTAATAGAAATGTATGTTATAATATGTTACATACTTAATACTATGTAAGTTACTTATTATCCGGTAATACATAATTGTTTCGTAATACTATGTCGATTTGAGTATAACTGTTTATAGCCAGTCGAATAAAGATATATTGGACTTTGACGTATCCTTACACTATTATAAATTCGAACTTGTCTGTCTGTATATTACGCTCAACTAACCAGAGAAGCCTGTTTAGTAATGTTGCTACAATTTAGTATATAATTTGGCAACGTATTCGAGAAGCACTTAGCTTGGCCTATACAATGCAGAGATGATCCCTTACCATCAGGCGAAATCATTAGAAAAACTGTACAGTCCAGAACTAGAAACAAAGGCTCAATTTTATCTTAATACAAATGACTTAAGGAAATTAAATAAGAAATGAAATTCTGTAGGAGTTTGACTCGGGTGAGACCGCCCTTGTTATACACAAGTACAATGCTCATTATCAAATCTATAAATATAAAAGGAGAAACTGACTGACTGACTAACTGATATCAATGCACAGCCTAAACGGCTAAACGTAGGCACTTGAAATTAGGAAGGGACGTAGCTTAGGTGCCGTAGAGGTTCACTGAGAAAGAAATTCCCGAAATTCCCACGGGAACTACTCCAGAAAAGCCGCGGGAAAAAACAGCTAGTGTAAACTACCTACCTACTAATGTACATTTAACCTCATTTTCGAAATACGTTTAAAAACTAATCTACCACATAATACGTAAACAAAAAAGCCACAGTACACAATACATTGGATCTTATTTAGATACCACCCGCATCCACAAACGATCTATTCATAGAACTCATTTATTTCAATGGCATGTTACATGTTATCGTTGTCCTTTGAATATTGTCGTAGGCCATTGGTTTAGGGTGATACAGTACCTACTCGTAATCCATTCTCGCTTATTATTAATAAATGGTAAAAGTCAAAGTAAAAAATATAAAACGTATCACTAAGCGATGTTAAAACAAAAAAGCTAAATAAATGAATGGAGAAACCTCCTCCTTTTTTGAAGTCGTTTAACAATCTGATTCTTCTACCGATTCGAACTGTCCTCGTGTAATTAGAATTGGCAAAATCTTGTAAAGTTGGTGTTACGGCCAAATACTCATTCGCAAATTAAATTTATGGACGCCTTAAGTCGCGTAATTTTTACAGAATTGTATGGCAAACTGTCAGATCGGACCGGTTTAAGTTGTACTTAATTTTAAGTTGCGTTTCAGTATTCCGGCATTAGTATCTAAATCGATGTATTGGTTATACAATATACAGTGTTTTTTTTTTTTTTTTATAATATGAAGAGGGGAGACGAGCTGGACGCACTCCTGATGGTAAGAGTAACGCCAGCCCATAGCCAATGCAGTGCTACCCGGAACTTTGCTATAAAGCTCGACTCCGGGCAGAGGTGCACTACACCGACGCTCCCCGCTTTGAGTCATCAGATGTTAAAACTCATTAGCCCAGTAATTTCTCTGGCTACAGTGCCCTTCAGACCGGAGCACAGTGACATTTTCACGTCACTGTTCAGGCGGTAGAATATCTGACACTGTGGGGGTACCCACCCAGTCGGTCTCCTGCGAAAGAGACCTACCCCCGGTAGAAATGATGTCTGTGGTGATAACCACCAAGCTACCGAACGATTACGATTAACGATACATTAAAATATATTTTTGGGCTTTATTCTCAATTATACTGTAATTAATTTGTAGGTAAATAATATTTTTCTGTAATATTTCTTTCAAAAGTTATCAAAACAAGATCTTTCAACTCAGCCGTTGCACCTTAATTCGTTATTTCGTTCGCGAAAAATAAAAATAAAACAACACAAAAACCGTTCAAAAATCCGAGAATAATATTCATAAACACGAAACAAAGAAGGGTCCTTAAAATCGTTTCGTATCGGTGATCGTAAAATATTTGAGGAAAAGGTCTCTTAAAACGTACGCGTTCATATAATATCATACAATATGGGGTACGATTTGACGATTCGATAAGGTTTTTACGAAGGCTTTATGTTACTGAGTTTTATGACCTTATAAGTATTATTTGGGTTTAAATTTTCTCGTTCTACACTGCATGACTTATAAAATACTAGCTGTTGCTCGCGACTACGTCCCCGTTCATTTGTTTTTCCATTACTTCTTCGCTCCTATTAGTCGCAGCGTGATGTTATGTAATGTTATTAATAGCCTTAAAGCCTTCCTCGATAAATTGTCTATTCAATAAAAAAAGAATCTTTCAATTCGGACCAGTAGTTCCTGAGATTAGCGCGTTCAAACAAACAAACAAACAAACAAACAAACTCTTCAGCTTTATATATTATAGTCTAAAACTATTGGAAGAATTCCTTAAGACAAAAGTTTTTACTGACTTCAATTTTCACTTGAGACTACTTTTTTAGGAGAAAAACACATTCATATAATATACACCTCGCTTTATAGGTATATTATATATTATAAATCGAACTATAACATGGAATAAGAAGTTACAAGAATAAAATATTAACAGCAGTCTATTAATAAAGAGTAGAATGTTTTAATAATTATGTACAAAAATTCAAATAAAAAAACGATAACATACTATTTTAAGTTTACACGTAACCTACACTCAAAGAACTAACCAGTAAACTGTTTTTTGCCTACATTAAACTACAGTATAATTTCAAAAATCTTATTTTTTACCGATATATTTCTTAACGCTCGTGGGACGGTGACCTTTTTCATGTATATTAAAATAGTCGAGTTTTTGTTTATATTTACAATTGTATGTCCTTATTTTAAACAGAGCAACTATCAGAGTTTCTTGACAGTTCTTCTCTGTAGAACCGGTGGTAAATGTTTTGTAATACGACGTTTCAAAAGTGTTACATTATGTAGCTTAATTGAAAAAATATACTTTTGACTAGACTTTGACTTTGATACTCAGTAAAACCAGTAATTAAAGTTTTATAACCCATTAGCCGTATATAAATGCACCAACAAATCTCTTAGACACGTGTAACTCTAATCTTCGAGATAACATTGACAAAACTACGCGAGCCTACAGTCTTACTTACTATATCGAATAAACGATGATTTTACGATGCGACAGAGTTTTATGTGTCACATTGGGTGGTCGGGATGTGCTCACAAAAACTGTCTGTAGGTCAAGGATAAGGAACTGTTATATTATTGTACGGTGGTGACAGACTTTGATTTTGTTCAGATTTTTTTAAAACTAAGTCACCTGAAACAGATACCTTCCTGCCTGGTAGGAATCACTTTTTAGTGATACGGCCGCCAGTTACAACATTTCCAATAGTTTTAAGATTTTTCAATTGTAATATCTATATTGTAACAAAGAATAAATAAATAAAATACCTACAATATTGCTTATAGGGATTAAGTATAATACCTCGCGTATCGTATGTTATATTAAATACTCAGTATACTGGATATATAAATACTAATAAATCTTTTTTCGAGACTCATTTGTATACCAAGTATAATCGCGCCTTAAAATGCGTGCAAGGTCTTGATAAAAATCTATAGTTAATTCCATAAGCAAAAAACATTTTTAAAGAATAGCTACAGTTATAAGTAACACCAAGGCACTAACGTAGTATAACAAAATAAACTAATTCCAAAAACCAATAATAATATTTTTTTTATTATGTTAAAGTTTTTTTACGGTATATGTAATAGTTGTGTAATTTTTTTATGTTTTCAGGCAATTAATGACTTATTATTTTTATTTTATTTTTTAAAGAAAAATACATTATTGATAATTAATTAATTAATCACAAACCATCTTCGCCGTATTTGAACAACGTCTCGGTGACATACCGAGGTCTTTATCCTTTAAGCTGAACTTAAAAATACATTTAGCGAATCAAGAAATCGTTTCCAGTTTTAAAGGTTAAACGCTATCGAACAAAAGACATTCGACGATTTATACTAAAGGGCAAATCTGAATATAATTATAAGCATTCGCCCTCTTTTCGTTTGATTGTGTACCCTAAGTTTAAAAAAATCGGACTTCTATTGAAGTCAAAGCCAAAAGTATCAGTACAGATTCAACTAAGCTACATATAGTAACACTTCAATCGTCATGGTATTACAAAACATTTACCACCGGTTCGGAAGGCAGTTACTACAGAGAATTACCGGCTTACTTATATAAACTTCTATTACTAATTCTTTGCTGTCCGTCCGTCCGTCTATCGACAGGCTGAATCTCATGATCTGTTATAGTCAGACGGTTAAAATTTTATCTTTGTATTCCTGAACACTTAAGGGGTCTCCCATACTACAAACGTAAAACCCCAAAAAGCTTATCTACCGAATGACATTACCAAATGTAACCACAACAAATAATTTCGCAACACTTTTGCATCTAACCCAATGATATTATAATTAACAGATATGTTATACACCAACAAATCAACCGAAAAAAGTGTTCCGCACAGCAGCGACAGCACACATACAAACAAATCAAAACGTTAAAAAAGAGATAAATGGTAAAACCAATAAGAAAACAAGAGATAGTCAGTTTTGTCAGTTGCGCGTGAAAGCACCGCCAACCAATCACCTAAAGTTAAGACGTCCTAATTAGCATGTTTTTGCGTCTTCAAAATTTTGCTCTTATAACATATCTAATTGATATAATATCATTGTTCTCAAGTCACAAAGAGCTCATCTAATCAAAAGACATTACCAAATGTTGCCATAACAAATAATTTCGCCACACTTTTGCATCTACCCTCATTCCCTACAAATATATTTTTAGTACTATTGCCACAACCGTCTCCTTGAAAGCAAGAGTGTATGTAAATTAGGATCAGGATATGTTAATGCGTAGTACGCAACGTATTTGTATTGATAATCGCTATTCTGCGCAGGTATCGTCAAATTGTTCTATAGTACGTGACAGACATACAAAATTATATGACTTGTGATACGTAAATACAAATTGTAGACGGATTATCGTATTTGGCCGTAATAATTATTACTATTGTGTATCGAGCGCTTCTAATGAGCCGAATTCTGAATGGCGCTTATAATTTTTCGAGACCAACGGCCAAATACTCATACGTAAATTAAATTTAAGCACGCCTTAAGTCTAGTAATTTTGACAGAATTGTAGGGCGAACTGTCAAATCCGACCGGTTTAAGTTGTACTTAAATTTAAGATGCGTTTCAGTATTCCGGCATAAATGTTACTTCTCGACATCGAACCCCCTTTGGTTCAGAAGAAGGTTAAAATCAATAATGAAAGTCAAGTATTAGAACATTCTTAAATCTTCTTTGTAACACATAGTTACAGAATTATTATTATTATTATATTTATTCATACATGTAGTATCGCGAACATTTTGTTTTAATCGACTATTCCGAATTTCCAAAATATTATAATTATTTAATTTCTTAAGTACAAAAAAACAAACTCCTATTTTATATAAAAAAATAATTTGAAATGCTGTTATACATAAACGTATTCATTACATACTTGTTCAAAACATTATTCAAAACATTAAAAGTCTAGATAAGCGCCATCTAGTGACAGCCTATGTAATCTATGAAACCGTTTCAAATCATTTCCAAATTGTTATCACCATTTACCGATAGAAGACCTTGAAATTAAATATATTTCCGATCCATTGCTCAAGAATTAAATGCAACTCCATCCTTAAATATCGAATTTTCGATATAATTAAAATCACGTAAGTTTTTGAATAACAAGAAATCTTATTCTTGTCTAACTTAACCATCACCAATATATTAGTAATAACCGTCACCATTGCTCCAATCGTAAGAGTATATTTAAAATTAACTCTTTACTTTTTATTAACATGTAATTACAATACATACAAAAAAAAGAATTATAATAAAATTTATCGTTAACCAAAAGAAAAATATAACATTTAAAATGCATGCTGAATATTTAAAGACACATATTAAGTTTACTACGACAATTATAATATAGTCTTAATATAGTAAAAATCAATTAATTTTGATGGAACATTCTAGTACTACGTAATGCAATTTTGTTTGTTTCGTACTGTACAAAATACTTCAACAAACTGTTTCGAAACATTATTTTATTTAAATAGTAGCGGACCCGTGCCCACTTCGTTGGGCATAATGTTAATAATCCTTTTTTATATAGCCTATGACACTCAGCAATAGTGCGGCTTTTGGTGAAAGAATTTTTAAAATCGTTTCAGTAGATCCCGAAATTACCCCTTACAATTTAACAAACACACAAATTTTACTTCTTTATAATATTAACAAGTGTTATATAGTGATGAAGTAATATGTATTAAGAAGTGTTAAAAGTTATTATTCTATGTGTACCCAAAGTTGTTTTTTTTTACATAAGAGGGGGCAAACTTTTAAGGAAAGGTACACTCTTTCGTGGGATATTAATTATAGATTTAAGCTACGTAATGTTTAGAGAGCGGGAGAGATTCCGAAAATATGGTTTCGGTATATCATATGGGGGAAGGGGGGTCTAAAGTCTTCCAAAAATGCGATACGTAATACTTGAATGCCTCCATATGTATATATTTTAACAAATACAACATATTATAATAATATAGGAGTACTTACCTCATACTTTTTAGTAATTATATTTTTTATAAACACTCCATGATATAAAGTTTTTTCTTTAATAAAAAAAAACTAAATTTCTTCCCACACATGTAACATAAATTAACTATTAAAATTCAAAATAAAATAACAAATATTTTTTTTTAATATTTTCCCTTGAAATTTCCTTATAAATTATTAGGAGCATATGAACTTCTCTGCATAATATATTATGTTGTATTAACCTGAAATGCTGTAAAATCCACATCAAAGTCTTACATATCTATGACTTACCAACTCAGCTACAATTTCTTTGTTGAGTCGCTGACACTCGTTCTTTGTTGATTTTGTTGTTTTATTTGCCTGTTGTTGGAACAATGAAGCATTCAGTTTATAGAGGGTCGCCTAGGAGATGAATTCAGCTATTTATTTAAAATTTTGTTAAAGTGTGCAAAGCATATTTAATGAACTTGTATGCAGATGGGTAAGACTCTGAATTTAAACATAGTAACATAGGCAGTATAATATGTATCATATTAAAAACATATAAGAAAAATATACAGAAACTGCAGCGCAGTTTGGCGAGATACAAATACTTTAATTCTTTGTTTAGATTTAAGGAAAAATATTAAATAAAAAAAATTATAATAACATGTACAAGCATATCATAATATAATTGTATACTCTCTTGAATCACTCTATCTATTAAAATAAACCGCATGAAATCGGTTTTTAAAGATTTAAGCCTATACATAGGGACAGACAGAATAAAGCGAATTCGTTTTATACTATGTAATGATGAAATTTGTAAAAAAATCATCATACCTTAGCTTTAGAAGCAGACTGCAGTACACTATTGATGTCTTTAAAGGAATGTATCGACACATCCAAAGTGGAAGCGTCTAATTTATCTTCTTTCACTTGCTTCTTGAACTGGGGCTTTTTCGGTTCAGGTTGTTGCTGAAAAAGATTAATTACATACATAAAAACTTATAGAAATGCAGTATTCTG
The DNA here is from genome assembly GCA_026213755.1 of Eurema hecabe. Classification (NCBI taxonomy): domain Eukaryota; kingdom Metazoa; phylum Arthropoda; class Insecta; order Lepidoptera; family Pieridae; genus Terias; species Terias hecabe. The sequence goes on along the minus strand of JADANM010000147.1, from coordinate 5,451,888 downwards.
TATAAATCTTACATAGGAAAAAAATGAATTATGATGATTATTTGTTTCATTAACAATATTGTTATAGAGGGTGTTGATTAAGTATATAAGTTTTATTATGATAGAGCGCTTGTTTAAAATAGTATTTAAAAGATACCCACAGTAGAGTAAAATCAAATAATTATAATAATCTAATTCTAATTTAAGTTAAAGCCAATCACATTGCATAAAACAATGTCACTTTCTTCTCTGTGTCCTAATATTTTAAACTTCAACACATTTTAATGCAATTCGTGTTCAAGAGGAAGGTTTATGTGTATTATATAGCCTAATATATAATATATGTATTGTGTTAAAATTAAATGCATAAAACTTACGAAAGTAGGATGACTAAGGTCGTCTTCCCAATTGTTGATCTGATCAGCCAGGGCAGCAAGTCTACCGAACTTCTTTTTACCATCTTGCTTCGGTTGTGGTGCCGGCTTGCTCTCTTTTGGTGGAGTAGCTGCCGAGAATTCCAGTTCCGTACGATGGATTGGTGAAGATAGATTGGGTTGATCTAGAAAATAAGACAGTACTTATTATTATTTAAATTCTTTAATTTTTTTAAAAGTTTTATCCTACATGCCTTGTCAGTCCTATCATCAAACTTATAATTTGAACAATTAATTGAAATGAAAAACTCACTTACGAATATCCACTAAAAACTTTGCTGGGTTGAGAGTAATTTATATGAGGCATAGAAAAATAATCTAATATTATGTGTGTTCATAAGAGTTTAACGAAAAACGTATACAAAAAATATTTGTTATAAGACATATTTTGTACTTTAACTTTAAAGTAGTATAAAATAGTTGTTAGAATTCCTTATGAATAAAGCTTTCACATTCAAAATTCTACTCACATTTTAGACTCAAAAGTATGTTAAAGAAATCAGTTTTATACATCAATAAGTATGGAGAGTTATTAACTTTTAAACATTAAGTGTATAAAAACAGTAATCATACTAACTTTAATTATAAAAATTACAAAAACCATACAAATAGACAACTGGAATAAAAAATATAATCCTTTTTTGTCACTATAATACAAATATGTATTCTTAAAAATATTACCTGAATATAAATTGCCGAGTCTATCCAGTCTAGACTTGAAATTGTTTCGGACATTGGTTTTATCAGCCTTGCTATCGGCCATGTCGGATGACTTTACCTCTTCCTTGGTAGAGTCTGAAATAATTTAAAGTTCCATTAGTAAAATGGCAATGTATTTTATTATGATTTATTTTATTACAATTCTTTTTTAGTCACTATAAATAAAACCAGATATAAAAAATATGTCAGGCTTTGGAGATTTTGAAACTGTTTAATAGTTCCAACTGTTTTGTTTTATTTGAATTAAATAGCATCTATTATTGGCATTATTAAGTTTACTACACATTATTAAATAAATATACATGTAATAGTACAAATAGTACACAGTATCAAAAATCTATGTAACTGTAGTTGTATATTATATTGACTTTTGTATAAAAGTTTACACTTTATGCCAATTTATGATCTGATATCTATATACCTATAATTATGATATAATAATTATAAATTAAAAACCACAACACAATAATACATCAGTGTCAATAAAACATCCTTCATTATAGGTCCATATATAAACAATTCCTGCCACAACTGAACAAAAAGCTCACTATCACTCAATAAAAATACATTGATAAGACTATTCACTACTTACACATAATGCACCCTAAAATATAACACAGCAGTCCACACAAATCACTCCGAACTAAATAAAACTATGATCAAGCTCCCACAAGCTTTTCTAAATTTTGTTTACAACTTTAAAAGCAATTTGCGGAACAATATCAATGATTCATTGTTTGTTTAAAGGAAACTCGTTAACTTCATAGTAATGACCTTAAATTAATGTGTTTATCTTATTTTAACTGTTTCAAATTTGATTTATTTTTGTAAAGAAGAAAGTTGTGAAAAATATGAGAATTCTTTTAAGGCTTGTGAATTATAAACAGAGTTTATTAAACTTATAAATTCTTTGCTTCTGAGTCAATAATATTAAGTTTATTTTTGGATTGCTTCATTTAATTTGAGGCTACATATAAGTTATCCGGTTTTTTCTTAATTTATTGTAAAGAAGAATGTCTTAAACATAGAGCATGTAATTTTCAAAGTTTATGTGATGATATCTATAGTGTGTATTTTACGGTCAAATTGTTTAATCCTATTACTATTATAAAGGCGAAAGTTTGTAAGTATGGATGTATGGATGTATGGATGTATGGATGTTTGTTACTCTTTCACGTAAAAACTACTGAATGGATTTGAATGAAACTTTACCACTATATAGCTTATACATCAGAATAACACATAGGCTACAATTTTTGAGGATTATAAGGGAGGAAAGGGAGGGTCACAGTTTATATGAAAGTCCACGCGAACGGAGTCGCGGGCAATAGCTAGTATAATATATTTTACCTAAGTAAAAGGTACAGTTTACTGATCATTAAAAGTCAAGTTTATTAAAGATAAGTTTCTAGTCTTTAATAATTAATCCCATCAAAAACAATACTTGTCAAAAAAACCAAGTCTCCCAACTCAATTGTTCTACGGTAAAAAGTTGTGAGATCCATGTAATACCAAGTCGGTTATTAATTTATTCAGTCTCTACTTTAGCGACTTTCTCGTCTTAATACGCCAAGTCCCTAAAACCACGATCGTGGTGCATAACAATTAAAAATCAATTGTGTCTGTAATATTCGTACTCGAAGCATTAACTTGTTGGGTAATAATTAAGAGGATTTTATAGTGACGCATATCAATATTAAAAAAATTTAATGTTTTATATAAATATATTAACTCGGCCATCGCATGAAAATACGTGTTCATTTAATTATTATGTGCGATCGCCAAGTCAATATATTTATATAAAACATTAATTTTTTTTTAATATTGATATGCGTCACTATAAAATCCTCTTAATTATTACCCAACAAGTTAATAGTTCGAGTACGTCATCTAATTGAATACTCAAACAACGAATAAAGTTAACAATACAGTCAAAATCCATACAAAATGTTCTTGCCAAACCGCAAATATAAAATTGTTTTTATGGTATATTATTTTTTTATGTTTTTATAATTTTTCCTTTATATGTGCCTTATAATCTATCTTGGTGCAAAATTTGAAGTTTCTAAGTCTGCTAGAAGTGCCTTAGACTTTTGATGATCGGTGAGTCAGTCAGTCAGTCAGTGAGTGACAAAATTAAACAAAATTAAGAACTTTGACCCGTTGTAATTCTTAAACTACTGGTTCAAATTGAATGAAATTTTAAATATAGCGTGTACTTATAATGCCTGCATGGTTTATGAAAATTCAGCTTTCTAGTTTTATCCACAACGAAGTTACAGGGGGTCGAAAATGGCCTGAGTTGCTTCGAGAAAAGGATGGTACGGCCGTGCCGCTTTTATGCTCGACTTGGTGGGGGCACTGCCGTGCCCCCTGATATAATTATGTGGGAGTTGATTTTTTTTCCCATACATTGCAACGCAAAAAAGGTTATTATTTTGGCAGTATATGTATGTAAATTCATTTGTTCCAGCGTAGCTTCTAATAATTAACATATTTTATTGAATATTGTAAAACAATATGTATAGTATAGTGCGGGTGAGAGCTTAGAAATTTAAGTTCAAGTTATTAGTTTAAATCTTGTAGACTTTATTATGTAAAAATTTTACAGTTCATATATGCATGCTAAACTGTATTGGGTCAGCTATTAATACTGTTGCTATTATAATAATGTTGCTATTGTATAATTTTACATTATACAATAGCAACATTTATTACAGTAAAAAAGCCATTGTAATAACTTTAAAATACAGACGGGAATGTACAGACAAGATAAGGCAAATTACTTAGCAATTTTCAATTAAAGTAACATACAATAAAACTCAAACTCACCTTCAATTTCTTTTATTTCTACTTTATTCCCTCGTCCGAGAGCTGGGTCGTTAACAATACTAATTGGAGCATCTCTTTCTTCTACTTGGACTTCTATTTGAATATCATTTCTGTGAGAAATATTAATTTCCACTGAAACATCCGAATTTCTTCGAGTCAAGCTACCTCTTTTCGGACTTTTGAACTCTTTTTTCGTTACAATCACATCGCTACGAGGTTTTTGAGGTGAGGATGTGCTTCGTTCGGCTTTCTCAATTACTCTTTTGATGACTGGTGTGTCGCAGTTAACTGGCGACCTAACATTCTTTTTAGGTGAAGATATAGAGTCCCGTGAAGGCTTGCTAGGCGATTTTACAGGAGACGCTTTGGATTTTAGTAAATCGATATTTTCTGCTAACGGTTTCCGTTTAGGCACAGTTTGCCCAGAATTAGCAAGTTTCTGATCAATTTTCTCCTGTCTAGCCCGTGCTCTTTCTAACATACGCTGTAATAAGTTAATATTCATATATAAGGAGTTTAAAAGGGGAAATTAATTCAAGGTTGTCTAACCGCTTTTGAGAATTATCGAAACCAACCTGAGTAAATGGATCCATTATTTAAAAAGTTAAATTCACACACTTCACAATATAAACATTACGTGAAATAATTTTTATGTCAAATACACTTTATTTTATTTGTTAATTACGTTTAAATCAATAAAATTTATAAATTCGCCCGTTACAACTTGTTTTCAACTTTGACACAACAACAAACTGAAATATTTACATGATCAGAGGGCGCTGTTTACCACAGATAAAGTATCAAGACAGTGAAATAACGGAAATGTCAGTCCTACTAAATAAATATTTTTACAATTATTTAATTTAAAAGCTGTTTATTGTATTTTATAGCTGGTAAACAATAAAAAAATACACATATTTATAAAACTTATAAATGTTTGTTTACGAAAACAGTGGGTGGGCTGTAAAATTTGCAACATTAATTAACAGCGGTAAATTTAAGAATGTGAGCATCATCGCTTTTCATATTTTTTACAAGCTTTTTTTTTATTTATAGTTTCACCTGTCCGGAGTCTGTTTGTTTGTTTGCTTGTAATCAAATCTTGCAAGTAAAATTTAACCCACTTCCCGGTTACCGATTGAGTTGAAATTTTGCATTCATGCGTAAATCGTATGACAATGCAAAATTATTATCACATGAAGCTGATCTGATGATGGAGCCTGAAGGTGGCCACAGGAACTCAGTAATTAAATGACACAACCCATTGAGCAACAATGACGTGTTCGAGCTCGTTTTATTCGTCTTGATGAGTGCTCCTGTCCTGGGTATGTTCGTTCGTTAGTAAAGCTTGTTTTTTTTAAATTTTAAATCTTTAAACTTATACCTTGTTCCTTTATACATTTTAGGTAAATGTGTAGGTATGGTGTTTATTTGGTCTATTAACGACAACGCAATGTTTAACAACCTCTTGCTCTATAATGTTTACAAAAATATGTAGGTTTTTCTAACTCAATTTGATGCTTCTAGGTTTAATTTTATTCACAGCATCTTATCTATAAACATATTTTTAGATCTTGCTTGTTTTGTTTCATTTTGATGTTGTTAATCATCAAAGCTGAGATTAAATGTGTTTTGTTAAACTTTCTAATTAAATGTCGTCTTACATAAGAATATAAGTTAAAAATTATGAGTAACACGCACTTACTGTGCTTTTATTATTATTAAAACTAAATACAAGATCAGCCTAGAACATTGAGAGCAAGAGCTAACAAACTAGTCATCTCGATCGAGGGCTTTATTTATCCTTATTATTTATTAAGTTCAAAGTAAGATGCGGTTAAGGACATCTGATTCACTATATGCATGTATATACTCTGCACTTGTAGCATAGCAAAACTTTAGTATCATATGAACTCTCACGCATAACACTCGCGGTCACAACTGTTACGATGGGTGAGTAATTTATGTTTTTCATTTTGCAATAAAGAAGTAATCAAAATAAATAGCTATAGGAAAGCGCGTTTAGCATAAGTTATCTGTGGTAGCTCGAATTTTTTATATTTATTAGCTCATAGCTGGCAGCTGAGCGCTGTGTGAAAAAAAAAACTAAATATACAAACATGAAGGAGGTTTAAACTTTTATCTTATTGTTATACCTAGAAATGTTGATATACTTTTATGGAAATGCAAATTGTAAAACAGAACATTATTTTAAAATATATGTTATAATATAAGTAATGAGCAGTAATAACGTAATGCGTTAGACATACAAGGAATGTTTGTTGACTCAGATTTTCCAATTTTCTATGCTTTTCGAATTTTAATTGAAAGCTGTAACTATGTACTTGGGTATATTGTTATATGAATTATTTCTTTATTTGTATTACATAGAAATGTTATATACTCACATATAGCAGTAAATACTGAGCTATAGGTACATTAGATAATACATATAATAAAAACGTAACGTAGTCGCTGTCTGTACATGGAAGATATATGAGTAAAAATATTATAGAAGACATTTATTAACGCAATAGAACCCAAAACAATGATTTTTGGAAATTTTGTCTGTTTGTCTGTTTGTTTGTGCACGCTAATCTCAGAAACGGCTTATCCTATTTAGATGGGGTTTTCAATGATATATAGTGGTAATCTTTACTTAACATTTAGTGGTTAATTCATGTCAATCGGTTGATAAATAAAAAAGTTATGGCAATTTAAAGAATCTCGTTGAACTTGCTAAACTGTTGGCGCGGGTTAGGCATTTTAAAAATTGCTGCCCAAAGTCACTTTTCCACGCGGGCGAATTAATTGTTCATTTTATAAAACGAAAATGTTTTGTCTGTCGGTTTTATTTTTCTATTGTATCCTTCCAAAAGTCTCTCAAACATACTGATGGTGTTTAAAATATATTTATTAAAAAATTCCACAACTTTCTAAAATCAATTAAATAATTATCACAGTTTTAACCTTCGCATGGTTACACCAAGCAAATCCAAGTAGGTTGAAATTTAAATACAATAATAAACAGATATTAAACACGTAAAGAAATGTATTAATTTATTGTTAGTAATTTATTACAGTTCGTTAAAACAGGCCTTATTTATTAAAATACTTATTTTCGGCGGAATCTAACAAATTTCATAATAATACTTAGGTACACACGTACAAACTATACACATATACTATATTATATATATACCTAAAACAATCGAATTTATTCCAAGATCTAAGTAAATATTTTTAGCCTCCTAAGAATATATTATTAATATTCAATACGATTGACTTGATGAAAAATACGTTTTAGCTAGAGTGTTATTTGCTTAATTGATTAAATATTTGACGCAAAGTAAATGGCTTATATTAAGTGAAAAAAAAAACATTTAAAAAACGCCCGAACTCCGAATATACCTATGTCTTATTGAATTTATGCATTGAATTTTATAAGGACTTCGAATTTTATTCCACTTTTCCTCGATGAGAGACAAATACAGAGAGGACACTTATTGATACAAAGCTCGTTTTAATAATAAACTTATAACTATTTTTCCTTTTTTAAATGCGGTTCTTGATTCGAGTCTTTTTGATATTTTTTGTTATATATACTTATAATTGTCATTCATATGTGTTGCCATATTTAATGCATACATAAATAAATAAGATTGACAGTATAGCCATACTAAAAAACTAGACAAGATGCATAGATATGCATCTTGTCTTTTTTTTATATCTAATATATGGAATAGATATTCCATAAGGACAATGGAAAGTACACAGGGAAAATGAAATGAAAAAAGGTTTTCCTTTTTGAGATGTAGGTATTGGTCATGATTCATATTAATTCTAAGACATACATTAGTCGACTGACTACAATATTTGTTTTTAACATTCAATACAAAATCAATATAAAAAAATGGTTGTATTTACAGTCCAATCGCTTTATCATAGAAGCAACTGCTATTTTAAATGCGTTGACATACTTTCATTGTTGACTGTACTTCTCGAACTAGTCATTATTACCTTTTACATGTAGGAAAGCTTCGGTATAAGCATTGATTAATAAAATTAATGCATCAAATAACATGTTTACTTAAGCGAACAGGTTTCTAAACCGTTATTCTGAAGTCGTTCTTAAGTTAAAAGCGGCCATATTAAAATAAAGAACGTCTTCAAAACCAGTAAAGATTGAAATCGAGAGTGAAGAAATTATAAAAAAGTCTATTGAGATGCCACTAACCGCTACGACAAGACTTAAAAATTTTCGATCTCACAGTTATAGTCAATTCCTTCTAGGCACCATAAGTATAAAAAAATGTATAAGGAACTTAAGTTAGCTTTGATTGGTAGGAGTTCTACATTCTAGCGGCTAGCCCATTAGAATCCTTTATGGATTTTCCCATTATGAAAAAAAAAAACAATTTATACATTTGGAAAGACTTGATATGCACATTGCAAAGTTATGACTCTCAGAGCGATCTGATTCACACATGACCAATTTATTAAAGAACAACAAAAGCTTAAAATAAATAAAAGATTGCTTAAAATATTACGACTTAAACAAGAATCCTTGACCTTGATGCCACTTGAGACCCATTGGATTTATAAATACAATAAAACCAGCTTAATGTTAATAATTGAATAATTTGTTAATCCAAATGAATCCTGATTCAATTGCACATTATTTCCTGCTTTGTTGATGTCATTTAATATTACGAAATGAGTGTGTTATACATCCGATGATGCATATAGGTATTGGCCGGTCACATACATTCGGAATTACGATTGTAAATACTGTTTCGGGATTCCGTTAGTATACCACACACATACGTTTATTTCCGTTCAGAATAATCCGAATGCATTGGCCATCATACGGAATTCCGAATCAGATTTAATTTCAAACGCAAAAAAATGTAAAAATTTTCACTGGTTTCTTTGGTTCATAAAGATTTTTAAACTAAAAATGAGATATGACGTAATTATTAAGGCTTTATTAATATTAGACTAATGTCTAAGTCAAAATCAATAATACATATTCGAACAGTTTTGAATCGTCTGGACTCTAGTATTACAAAACAGGTGGTAGATATATTATATATCTACCACCGGCTCAGAAAGCAATAAGTTTCTTGATAGATTAATATATAATTAATATAATAAATAAACTTGTATAATAACAGGAAAATTCAATGTTATTGAAATTTACGTATGTACCTACGAATTTAAAATTGCTTTTGCATTCTCCTGCCAATACATACCAGGTAATTCAATGACTAATCTTATTCAAAAGCTAATTTTCCTAAAACACGCGGACTTACACAAAATGTCCTTGTAATATAATTACAGTTTATACATAAAATAACTTATAATTTACGTCTGTGGGTCACTAGTTAACTTGTTGCGTGCGATAAGGGTATTTTCCCTTTATTTAATCACTAAATGTTGCCAGTGATTTCACCAGCGAGAAGAAAGAGTCATCTAAGTCAAAAATATCTTTATTCAACTAGGCTATATATAGTAACACTGTTGTATCGATATTTCATTACAATATTTTATGGTCTAGTACGCTTTCCGCCGTAGTTCTTCAAGGAATATTCTAAAAAATATTAAGAAAGAAAATCGGTGTAACAGTTTTGCACTAAGCAACAAATTTGATCATTCATTTTTATGTCTATTAAAAAAATCTACATGAAAATTGATTGAGAAGTTTTAGAGATTTAAGTATACATAGGGACAGATACATAATATCATTGGACAGATAGAAGAAATCGACTTTGTTTCATACTATGTCATAAAAATGCCTTTACTTCTAAACTATTGTAATGTTACTATAAATTATGTAACATACCACTAAAGAGTTCCTTATAAATATCTGTCAATCTCTACATATGACAGATATTTTTAATCTGTGGTGGTTGCTAATTACAATAACATAATAATTACCTTCCTAACAAATGAATTTACGCAATCATAGTTCCAGATGTACAAATAAACAGAAAAACCGTTATTTGAGCCTGTTCTATATTCAAATTCAAATAATAAATGTCTACTGTTTGCATGAACACCAAAAACGGGTTTGTTTCAGTCCAATAGTCTTACTGAGTCAAGGTTGTATAACGAAATATTAACAAATTGTAATCCTTTAATATTAGTTCGGTAAGCGGCGTTGCGCAATACATAATAGCTGGATGTTTTAGCAAAAACATCTTATGAACTTCTTATATATGAATATATAAATATAATTCGTTGTAATTTCGACTAATTGACAGAATTTGATGCTAGTAAGTTAAATATCAACGGGAATTCACTTAACATAATATGACTTTATCACCTATTTGAAAGCATTAGTCACTATTAAATCTTTATGAGTAAGATTAAATACATTTAAGCCTATGAACCCATAAGCTCCCGAACCTGTGTTAAACTGTATTTCAGGAGCCAGTGGCTTCTCGCATTTGAACAAGATGATGAGATACATACTCAAATCGAGAAACTATATAAAAAAAGAATATACATATTATACCAAAGAAAAGTGTTTGCGAAATATAAATAATTGCCTCAAGCGTGTGTGTGTGTGTGCGCGCGTGGTAATCATAATTATATTAAATTTGCGCTTAGTAAAATGTTTATTTACAAAGATCTTTAAATTATTGATAAAAAAAAATCTCTAAATAATTACAAAAAATTGTACGAGAAACCCCAAACTAGATGTTAGTAATAAAAAGTTATATAATAGATGTAAAAGTCAATTTAAGGTATTTCTGAATGGTTTATTAGACATATCTTTTAATGTGAACTACACTACATATTTTAAGTAATAAATAATTAATTATTAAGCTCGTGAAATGAACGTTGTCTTTCTTTTACAGGATCTTTAACAATTTTGACTGCGTTCGCTGTAGTGGTAATTGCTTCATACTCCGAAGCAGGTAAGGTATACAATTATTTAGAATATTATTATTATTTACCATACTGTTAGGAAGGAAGTACGAAATTTTAATTAGTTATGAATAGCTTATTACATCTCTAACTGATTAGGTATACACTTTGTTTAAGTGAGTTTGTGTATAACTCAAGAACGCCTGAAACAATTTTTCTCGGCTCCTTTTAATGTCCTCCGAAGTCCAAGGTTGGTTATTACGCCGAGAAAATAATCTAATAATTTCGTTGATTTTTTTTAAGTCTGTAGGGTTCGCTGTTTTGTACCACTATAATTATGCTGTAATAATAACTGTTTTAATTTCTAACAGCAACGGGAACATGTCCTCTACCATCGAAGATCTACAGCTGCAGCCCAAAATGCCAGCAAGCCTACGATTGCAGCCACGGCAAGGTTTGCTGCCCTAACTCTTGCAATGCCAAGTCCTGCGTAGACCTGGCTGCCGTGGGCGGTGGAAATAGCAACGACAAGTATTCATCAAGTGAGTGTAACTAGTGACCTGCGCCGACTTCGCATGCATATACAGTGTGTTACAAAATATGTGTCCGATCCTGATGGGGAATGTTCTCTACCTAAAAACCTTTTGGAAAAAATTCAATAAAAAAGCTATATCTTAAAATAATTAACTTAAAAAAACCGACTGCATGATAATACGTATTCAACAAAAAATAATTAATCATTCAAATTGGTTTTTAATTGGCGGATATATTGCGTATAAAAAGTTCATCCCCAATTTTACACCCTTGGGAGTGTTTTTTTTATTATTAAGTTTAAATGGGACCACCCTTGAAGTATAACCTATACGCCAAAAAAAGATTTGTTCAAATCTGTTCATAATTAGCGGAGTTATCGCGTAACAAACATAGAAAAAAAAGCATACGTAAACATACTAGCCCATAAAGTACCTACGTCACGACGAATAGAGGGTGTTTGATTTTTGTGACGTAATAGTATTCAACCTTTACATATTCTAATGTAACACATGTCACTAAGAAGTTCGTTAAAAATATATGACATACAATGACAGATATTTTTAACCTGTGGTGGTTCTTAATTACAATAACATAAAAATATTAATTACCTTCCAAGACTAATGACTTTACGCAATCATAGTTCCAGATGTACAAATAAACAGAAAAACTGTTAGTTTAATCGCTTTCCTAATACAAATACCTAGTACTGTATGATTGAAGAAGATTAGGTATATTAAAGTTTGGATGGTTCAATGCTACGTTATGCGGCGATTCGATTTTTCCAATTTATAGGTACTTACCCTGACTGGTAGGATTTATTGGGAAAGTCCGTTAGCAATTAGTTCGGCGAATAGCCCTTGTTCTCTACTTATCGTGCAAGGAGTTTAAATCAAAACTTTCCCTGAACTAAGTGATGTTTTTGAATGAAGTAACCAAATATAATTTAACTAAACACATTTTTGTAACTTCTCTACAAATATCACGAAGTGTCAAAGACCATAAAGTTCCATACAATTTAAATATCCATTTAAATTAATAAATCTCAAGAGATTAGATTAGCCAATGATAATTTATTATTTAATGAACTATAGCCCTTAAATCTCAGCTTTATTCGTAATAAAAAAATTCTAGACCAAGGGATAGGAAAACAATAGCACCAAATAATATTTTATACTTGTACTCATATAATTTATTTTGGACTACAAAACATTTAAAGGACCTAAAGCACTGTTACAGACGACAAATGGAATATCTTTTTATTAAAATTACGCATATAAATTGGTACATTGCAAAAACAATTTAAAGTAAATACGGAGAATTGATTTTTATGTTAAAAATATTTAGTAGTTATGTCTGTAACAAAATTTAACAATCATTTAGAATTACATTATTTGACATATTGTAAAGTTACGCCGTTTCCGCTGTACTACTACTTATTCCCCTCTTAAATAAATAAAAAACGATTTATCACTTGAGATAACGTTTTTTTACTTACAGATGGCGGTGCTGGAGTGTACTGCAATAATCAGAAGTGCAGTCCTTTCGAGAAATGCAAGCTGGACCCTGCGACAAAGAGAATGAAATGCATGCGCGCCTAAATTTTTAATAAATAATCATTTTAAGATTTTTTTATAATCAATGGGTGCTTTTTAAAAGTCCTACAATGGTTATTAAACCATTATTAGAATATTTATTCTACGTAATTGCTTAAATAGTTTGAAAACGATGAAGTCATTTAATAAGCATAATGTTTTGGAAACTTTAATCAAATCAACTGTCAAACTGACAGCCACCAAAAAAAGTTACGAATCCTAGAAAAAATCTTTTAAAAGCACCCAATAGCATGAAAACTTTCATTATTTTTCTTATCTAGAAATAGAAATATATTTTAAGGTTTATTATTAAAGTATTTTTTGTATGACTCTGTATTTTTCTCATACTGAAATACCTTATAGTATTTATTATAAATGCCATTAAAATAAATAAAATAATAGTCCAGTCAAATTAGTCCTTAAAATAGAGGTAAGGTTACAATAATTCCCATAGAGCTAAAAATTGGTATGAATGTTCAGAATACCATTATAAATGAATTGTGAAAAATCCCCATCAATACCCCTTCGGCAAAAAATTTTATCGATGGTGAAAGTTTGCAAAAATAGGTTTTTCGCGTTTTTCAGCTAAACAGTGAGTTTTACAGCAAAAATAGTTCAGACAAAAATTGTAGATCATCCGATTCTCTACAAAAAATGTATCTACACTTTTTTTCATAAGTATTGCCATTTCCGTGATATAGCGGTTGAAAGAATTGAAAAAAATATTTTATTCGTAATATGCACACGTTTCCACACCACCTATGAGGTAGTGTGCTTGGCGCTTTTTTTTTAACGTGGTTTCCCCGGTAGGCCTATTCCACGATCTATTATGATCCTATTGAATGCAAATGGAGTATTGAAAATGATGAAAGCTGCGTAAATTATGTAATATATAAATGAAAAAATAATTTGGAAAAATTATTCATCGGATTCATAATAATCCAATGGAACTTCTAGTATATTGTCTTCGTTTTCTTCTTCTTCTTTTTCTTCATCTTCTTTTTCCTCATCTTCCTGCTGGATACAAATATGTTCTAAAAGTGATGCATCATATGTCTCATCACTGATATCGTAATTATCCTCATCTAGTATCGATTCAACATTGGAGCACGACTGTCCTTGACAATTGGTGCATGCTAAAGAACAAAACAGTCCAACCTTTTTACAGCCGCATTTAGCATTGCAACCTTTTTTGCAATTGCAAAATATGGTGTTAAGGAGTTTTTCTGGTGCAGGTGGGAGTAACGTATGAATTGGTTCCAATGCATTGTCAACTAACTTCCAACCCCAGTCTTCTGGATCCA